>VUJU01002652.1:0-34561 GCA_009835225.1 Aphis craccivora
ATGATAATTATCATTGGATTCAAATTTAACCGTCCTACAATATATAGTGATCCACACGGCACCTAATGTACAGCAGAGCGGTACCCACTTGCCCGCTTTTTTACATTGGATTATTGTAACCCCCTAAAAATTCAACCAAATGTCCGCCTATGCCCAATATTATCCTATCTAGCTAACAATTTTATGCAACGTGGAAGTGATCAGGTCGGATGACTAGTGACTTAAATATAATTTTGTTGAATTATTTTTGAAAGGAAAATATAATATCGAAAATATTCGAAATATATATTACGGCCAAAAAATGAATAAAAATATAAATATAAAAAAAAAGGAAAGTTTAACGTTTAAAAAAAACAATTATTAATTATTATTATTAAAAAAAAAACTTTACCATTTTGAGCTATTCTTTTGAATAAATACTCATAAATAATAACCTTGATAATTTTTTTTGCATTTCTTTCAAATGTATCTATATTGTAGGATTTTATTTGAAATTTAATATATTTTTATTTCTACGTCCACACAGTAACATTTCAATTTCTGCTTCAATCTAAAGCTTAAGAAATTTTCATAATCATTATCTTATATATAATACTTCAGTTATTAAATTATTTGTAATGACTAATGACATACGTAGTTACTAGTTTATCAATTTCGATTATGCATTATTATTCTTAATTTTATTAAATCTTATTTCGGCTACCAATAAATTCATTTGTTCACAAAATATCAATCATACGTAATAATTAAATATTTTACCATAATATAGTACCAACCTACTCTGCATGTCTATAAACCCTAATAGATCCAGTGGCGGTTTTAATCTAACCTCAAGGGTGGGTCGATGTCAAAATGTCAACCCCCACCACTCAATAAAAATTACTAAAATTGCTATCTAGGTATTAAGATACGGGTTACATTAATACCTATTATAAAAAAATCACCCAGGGGGGGCTATGTTTAAATTAATCAATCAACCGGAATAGAGAAGCCAATTTTAAACAGATTTCACAAACAACAGAAAAGATACTATACTGTATCCTTCAAAAGTTAAAAAAAAAACTCAAAGAATAAGGAATATTTGAACGTAGAGTTGATAAAAAATGACCCGTAATCTGTATTTTCGTAAAACTAATTGTTCCCCTTTTGATGGGTTCATGAAATCTTAACAAAGTAGATGAACAAATTGTGAAATGGCTTAGAGAACTTATTAAGTCACAACCCTAAATCCATTAATATGAGCTATTAACTACTACAACGATACAAAATATAATACAAAGTTTAGATTACAAAATATAAGTACTTAACTGTACGTCTGTACAATTGCCTAAGATGACAAATGCCTTCATTTTATTTTATACGTGTTTATTTATTTAGCTGTAGGTATGAATTCAAACTTTGGCCGGAAAATGAACAAACATAAAATACAATACTATATTGACGTATATTTTAGTTTAAAGTAGGTACTATACCTCTATAAATTCACAGACGAACCGATTTACCTAATTGTATTATACCTCGCTTGGTAATCTATTTCGACTGAGATAAGCAATTCGCCTGTGGCAGATCAAATACAGCGCTTGGTACCTATATTTTCAACTATCTACTGTATTCATGATAAAACAGATTCTAAAACTTCAGTCAAAATTGGTCGACTATTTGGTGACTCTACTATATTTAGTACTTACACACATGAAAATATTGAATTTATTTTTTGGACATTTAAATAAAAAAAAAACAATTAATTTAATTTAATATTATTTTTATTTTTTATTTATTTTTAATTGTATTTCGGTAACCGAATATATCTATACAAAAATAATACAACACCTTCTAAGAAAACCATGCACGTCTAAAGGCGGGTTTCCAATACATATTAAGTGTATGTGTACGTGCTTAGAAAATTATTTTCTGTGATTGGTTGGTATACGCGGTAAGCTTTTGGTATACCAGAAAGTTTATACGTTCCAAGCAATCACAGAAAATTATTTTTATGCACGTACACGTACACTTATGTAGTAGAAACCATAGACCTATTAACTGTTAATAGGTAATCTGTTAATAGGTCTATGGTAGAAACCCGCCTTAATAATTAAAAAGTTATTATCAAAAAAGAATCTACCTTGGTTATAGTTTTATATTTATATCACGATAACCACACCGTTCGATGGCCAGATGACCGTGATGTACGGAGGGATTTACGAATCATGGAGGAAATTAAAATATTTTGACCAACAAGAAACAAAACTGCCGCCATGAGGAATAGTGCCATGGAATACTCTCTGGCTCAGAACTCTATGTGAATGGAATCTGTCAGTAAAGCTTTTGAAATAAAAAGAAAAATTGTCGATTCAACGAAAGAAGAACAATAGTAATAATAATATAATCTATGACTATAACAATTAAACCGTTATCGAATTATTTTTCCAACGATCGATAATTCATAAAGTTAAAAAATACGTTATTTTGTCGTTGCAGTATATATATTTGTGTCTATACGTTGAAATAAAAGGTAAGCGAAATCAGAGTTTTACATAATACACTTAATATTATGCATTTATTATATACATTACCTATTGTCAGTGGCGTAGCCAGAATTTTTTTTCGGGGGAGGCTAACAATTTTTTCACAGCCGTGGTTTACCTAGGTTCTTCCATAAGTGTAAAATACAGATGCCGAATAATTATTCATATATAACAAATAAAAAAATTTATGACAATTTAAAATCAGTAAAATACAATTTAAGACTTTTATAGCGTTTTTCATAGATCATTAAAATAATTTTTCAATTTTCTTAAAATTTCGGGGAGGGCTGCAGCCCCCTCAGCCCCTCCCCTGGCTACGCCACTGATTATTGTGCATAGGTACTGTACCTATAAAAATGTACGTATAATATAGCCTAGTATGTCTACTATACCTTATGTTTAAAAACAAATTATTTGATTAAGTATGCAAATTTATCAGTACCTATAGGTACTAACTTTTAGATAATTACTTAACGAATTTTTCGAGGTATTAATCGATACAATAATAATTTGTTTCTATATTACCTAGTGTAATTAAATTAATATCTATAATATGTACCTATTACGTATAATAATTGTTTTTCAGTTATAATTTACATATTTATATGTATATTATATTGTATGGATTATTTCAAATTGGAAAATTTTTATTTAGCAAAAACAATGTCTGATAAATTACAACAAACTAACAGTAGTAATCAAACGACAAATAATGATGAAAACAAAAAAGACGAGGTTAGTATTTTAAAAAAAAAATTATCAGTTTTATTTCTTTGATTACTTAAAAATAAACTCATTAAATTTAAATAAATATATCTATATATTTACCGGGTCATTGGATTTAAATTATATATGCATATGCATAATATTAGATAAAATAACACATAATATAAGTAGGTACAATATAATATTATTTTATTATTTTCAAATAACAGGTAATAACGTTTAATTACAAACATAGTGGAAGGGGATCATCATCAGATATAACAGAAAACAAAATTGTGGTATTGGACTACACGACTCTAGGTAGGCACATTAATCTGAATCTTAATTCATTTAATAATTTAAACAACGAAACAATAGTTTTGTATAAATTGAATACTTCTTATGAAGATATTGTTAAAACGTTTAAAAAAAAACTTACGTCGAAAATTGTAAACGGTAAATACGTCATAAGTGATAAAGACGCTATTAATTTGGACAAAATGATAGGATTAGCATGTATTGCTATAAGTGAATCTGAAAAAAATAATAAACAATTAAGGACCAGGAACAGAATTTTACAGAATCAATATGAAAATTATGACTGTGTAGTTAAAGAATGCAATAGGCTTAAATCTGAAATGGATAAAATAATAACTAATCTTTGTTCAGCATTAGGTCGTAGATTCAATGGCAAGGAAGATGTTATGCATTTGACCAATATTTGCGATGCGTTAGTTGCACGTAAAAATGAATATCATTACATATTAATGGAAAACGAAAAGTTAAAAAATATTTTTTATAAACAACTGATGAACATACGCGTGAAAACGTTAAATAATTATGATGAAATTTTACACGGCGTAGAAAAATTAAAAGAAGAACTGTATATCAAAGATTTAAAAATATCTCAGTTAAAAGATGATATGTATACGATTAATGAAGAAAAAAATATACAATTACAACAATTACGTGAAAATGTGTCAGAGTTTTCTAAAGAATTTATTAATGAAAATTTCCATGGCGCATTTAAAAGTCCGGAATATAAAAACGAATTGTACGAAGGCAAAATGTTGATCACTGAAAAAATCAATCAGATCCAAGAATCTGGCGACTTCGAATCTGAAAACCACCAATTAAGTGACCTAATTAATATTTTTGCGAAATTAACAGCCAACAAAGAAGAAAATTTAAAAACAACTAATAGATGTTTAATTAGAAATATTGAAGACAAAAATCAACAACTGATAAAAGAAATTGACGATCATAAAGAATGGCAAAAACATTTGGAAAACGAGAACGAAAAACTAAATTATGAAATCGAAGATCTTAAACAGGTCCAAAAAGTGTTAATTGACAAAGAAAACAAATATAAAAATCTCAAAGAAGATTATTCAAAAATGCAATTAATGTACGACAAGCTAAGTAAAGAAGATGAGTACGTATTAACGTTGCTCGACGACTACCGACAACGATTGGCTGACCGAGAAAGGAAATTTGTCGATAGTAATAACCTAGTTAAAGCACTTCAATCAAATTTAACAGAACAGATGAATAAAATCAAATTTGTGGATGAAATGTATAACAAAGAAAAAGAAAAATGTCAAAGAAATGAAACTTACACACAACAAATGATTGATGAATTTACTAGCCAGCTCCACGAAAAAGACATGAACATCGCATTGATACGAAATGAGTGTAATGATTTGAAACATCATATTGAGTCAGTAGAAGCTGATATTGAAAATTTAAAACACAAGACTATTACCTTAGAGTATGTGTTGAACGAGAAAAATAAAACTATAAAAAACATGTTAAAAGCCCAAAGCAAACAGCAGCACAGATCAACTTCGTGGTCGTCTTCGTTGTTATCCGATAATCAATTGCACATTATCAGTCAATTAGAGCAGCAAATGGAAATACTACTAGACAATTTAAAGACCTGGCAAAATATTATAATCGGTTACGAGAAAGTGTTGTACAACATGCAAAACACTATCCAGCAAGAATCTAAGAAAAGAAACTACTGGATAACCAGATACCAACATCTTAAAGACATTGAATACAAAGCAACGTTGACAGAAAATTTAACCAAAGAAAAAGAAGTAATTTTATTCCAACACCAAAAGGAGATGGAAGATGTAAAAGAGAAATACAATTCTAAAATCGCACACATGTCAGGTATTATATGCATACAAGAATATAATATTATATCTGTTGATGTTGTTATAGATTAATAACTGTTCATAATAAATTCTCAGATACAGAAACTGAATTGAGAAATGAAATTCGAGATTTAAAGGAAAGTTTAAAATTGAAAAGTGCACAGATAACGATGGCCGAACATTTGGCAAGTTCACAGTTAAAAGAATCTCTTACCACTATTCAACAGTTAACTGAGATAACTAATATTCAAGTATGTAATCACTTATCATTATGTATTAACCTTTCTAGTTTATTTTAACTATAAAATAATAGTAAGATAGGTAGGTAACCACTGTTGTACAATATGCGGCGAGTATGTACCTTTATCATTGAGGTAGGGGTCACAACTATACTAATATTTAAATTTTAATTCAATTATAAATTATTTCATAGAAAATATGATTCTAAACGAAGTCTAGATTCCCTGTCTATATATTTCTAATATTTTATTATATATTTATTTTTACTATTTATATTAATAATAGAATATTATTTTCTTCTTAATAATACGGCGTAAACTATAAATAAATTAAAATGAATTTAAATATTTTTTAAATGTTTGCGTATAGTAAATCGTTATTTAAATATTTAAATTCAAATGTTTATAAAATAATGTGCTTTTATATAGGTAATATACATATTAGTTTTGTAAAATTACTTAATATGATCATTGTATTAAATGTTCAAAATGTTGGCATAAATATCAAAACATTTATGAATTTACATTAATGAAATGCAATTTTTTTTTAATTCCAATTTCAAATACTCGTAAAAAATTATTTGGGATTTACTGTTTTTCTTCAATTCTAGTAATAATGACTTATTAGCAACCTTGTATTACATTTTTAAGCAAAATGTAAAAGTCTACCATTATATAAATTAAAATAATATAGGATCATTCTAATACATAATGTCAGTTTTTTTAATGAAATTAATAGTGGCTGAACATAATATACAGTAAAACATGGGTAATTTATGATTTCAAAATCAGAAATGCTTTCAGAGGAATATTTATAAAAAGATCATGGATCGTAGGGAAGGGGATTACATCATGTTTATATACTTAACATTTTAATAAAAATGATACCAAAATATTTGTCCTTAAAACTATCTGGTACCAAATCATTGTTCCACCTAAAAATCTTACGTATTTATGTAGTGTGTATATAACACTACAAATTGCTAAACCATGTATTATTTTCTTGATTGCAGTCATTAAAATTAAAAAACGTACAAAATGGAACTCCCCAAAGGTGCTGTGATATACATTTATTGAAGACCTCAAACAAGCGAACCCAGGTAAAATTCATACTATTATGAACACCCAAAATCAATAAAATAACCGTTAATTTAAATTTGAATTCTGAACAGCAAATGGAAGGTTTGGTCGATTATATGTTGAAACTTAAATCGGAGAATAAATTGATGAAAAAACTTTGTGAAGTTCGCAACGAAAGAGTGCAGATACTTGATAACTATCGCTGCAAATGTATAAGGACAACAAAAATGAAATAAGTTAATTTTAATTTGTTTTATGTTACTAGTTTAATTACTTTTCAACCATGAATCGGAATACTATTCAACTTAAATAAGCAATTTGTATTCCTAATGAATATTAGATAAGTATTAATTATGATTTTACTTGGTTATAGTAACAAATTAGTCAAATTTTAAAATTTATATTTTACTAAAAATACCTTATAATATAAAAAATTTAATGGACACAAATAAACTTCAAGTTACTATTTAGTACTTTTATTTGAATATCAGTCATAATAATAGTTCAATATTGAACTCTATACACCTAACATTCTTATTTTAAAATCGTTAACGAATTAACACAATAAATCTTAAAATTATAATTATTTTAATACCAAGTCAATTATTACATATCCAAGTACTCGGTAGATATTATTTTACCATTTATTAGAATAGGAAATTTATTAGTCAAATGACAATTATTACACATACACTCCTTTAAAATTATTCACAGGTTTCTTAAAGACAATTATTATTAAAAACATTAAATTATAACTTGTATTATTACTCACATCGGAAATTGAGTAACTGGTCAAAAATATTGAAACAGGACACAATATTGTAATGCTGTTTACACCAAAGGTCACAATTAACCATTCATTATAAACAAAACAGTTAATATTGTATTACTTTAACAGTAATTTTATAGTAAAAAAAAACTAAATGCTGAGCTGTAGCAACTGACAATATGTATTAAGAATATTAACAATCCAAATATTATTTTGTACTAGAATTATTTACAACAATAAATTAATTGTCAACTACAATACTGTCTAAACAACAAAACATTTATGACGTGTATATATATATTTATATTAAATTATATTATATACTTATTTTACTTAAATGGGGTAAAATAAATTGACATTACAATTTCTTTTTTTAATTTAATGTTAAACGTTAACTTAAAACATATTTTCAGTGGCTAAAAAGTTCTTAAAAAAATTCTTTAGTTGGAATGAGAAACAAAAAAAAAAATTTCCTAAACTTTGAAACACACCGAGAATACAAAATAAAAAAAACCAACACGAGGTACTTATTTGATTATCTTATCATTTAATCAAAATGTTTATACAAAAGTAGCTTAAATTTTAAACGATAATATATATATATTTATATATATACTTTTTAGAAGACAAACCTATGAACTAAATTACAATTCAGTATTTCAATTTTTTATTTTTAAATATTATTTATATTATTTACTTATACTTAAGTAGTATTAAATTTATTTAAAAAAAAAAAGAAATTATTGCGTTTATAATCTGTTATAAAAAAAAACCATTATGTAATAGTCGGTGGTCGAGTTAGTTTTAAGTATTCCAGTCAAGTGTTACCTAGTTTAGAAACTTTTTTTCACAAGTACATGCTCAAAACTTGACTGATAGTGAGTGACTAGAGACTTAGAACATGTACACAAGACAAATTAGTAGGAATATCGTGTTTAAAATTTTTAAAAAAAAATCCAATTTTGTCTTAGTCACTCAGTAGCAAAAAAGCTTTGTTTTACAAATTATGTATAAAAAAAAAATTACATTTTGGAATCAAATTCTATCGAACGGAGTTACCGAGTACATGCGGCACTATGTATAAATTATATAAAATTAAGAGACTTGTTCAATTGTACATTATGTCAGTTTACACATCATCTTCTTCTTCTACACCATCTACATCATCATCTTCATCCTCTGAACAACCTGTGAAAATAATGCATGATATAACAATATTATTATTAATGTGTTATTTGTAGCAACTTACCGTCAGCTTCATCTAGATCGTCTTCACCTTCGGCGAATTCTTCTTCCTCATCTTCTTCGCCTTCGGGTTCATCTTCTTCGTCTAGGTCTTCCTCACCATTTTCTTCTTTTTTCAATTTCTTAACTTCTTCTGATTTTTCCTATAATTAACCAAACAGAACGATTTAGTTCCTTTACTTACGGATTATATCACAATCATTTGAGATAAATATTACGATTTAATATTAGACACTATAATCGCGTAAATTTGTTACTGTGGAATTTTTAGAATACGAGCATTTAGGTGACGCACATTACGTCATACTGTCCTGAAAAATGGCGTCGTGAACTTGGGACGAACGAGAATTTTCAAATAAAAAATATGATAAAATCAAGTCAGCATACGTCGCCGGTCTTAGACTCCGTATCAAGACATCGTGCTCGAGTATTGTAGTAGTAATAATAATAATATTAGATATAAATAATATATATATTTTTATAAAACAATAATTCCCCCAACCGAATCGACTCCACCCCACCACAAACAGAAGGGCGATGTTGGATCAGTATCGCGTATTCGCGTCCGTTTCAGTTCTCGACGTATCCGTGACGTGCGGAAAACACGCGTCCGAGACGAAGACAGCGGCGGCGGTAGGCCGGTTTCCCCCGCCGCCGCCGGAGCACAACGCCAACGTCGGCAATCCGTTATGGAAAAGCGGCAGCGGCGAGCGTTCAAGCGAACGGGTCGGAAAGGTAAACGGCGTGGAGTACTCTCGCCGAGCGAAAAAGGGTTTTCGTTTTAAAATAATATATAAAGGCCAAAACCACCGCCGCGCCATTACAATCATAATAATAATAACCATACTACGCGCCTCAAATAATGAGTAATACATATTATTATATTAATAATGTAATAATAACTCAAGCCGAGAGTTTAACTCGTGTGTGCGGCGCATGTAATTACACGGCGTTTTGTGGTCAATTTCTCGTACGAGAAAACGAGTACGACGGCCGCGGTTACTATGCGTAGAGGGGTGGGTGGGGGGGGAGGTGCCGCGCCGCTGTACCGACGCCGACACGATTGATGGGGCGGGCGGGTGAACGGGTGTACCGCCGTATGACGGGCGGGAGGAGGGTGGGGGGGGCTAAAAAGAGACCGGGTAAACAACCGTCGGTGTGCCGGAAACAAACAGCGCGCGCCGTCGCCGAATATCGGAATACCTACGACAGCCGAGGTGATTGGTGAAGGTGATAATCGCGACGATGAAGATGTAGACGATGACGACAGCGATGGCGGCGACGGAAGTTTTCTGAACGATAAAAATCGAAACGACCGAATCGCTCAACGGAAGATAAAAAAAATAATTACACAACGATCGCCGCCTAGAACGAGAACCTTGTCTTTGAAATATTAACGAACGAAAAAATTTCGAGTGGCCGCGAGAAGGCACTCGAAAAAAAGCGGTGGGAAAAAAATGTACGCACGTCGATCGGCAATGGTGCAAAGACGGGGGTTAAAAATGGCGGGCATGTGGTGTGTTTTGTAATCGCGGCGGCGGCGGCGGCGGCGGTCGCCGGTAACCGGCAACGCGGTGACGGTTGCGGCGGCCCGCGCGAGATTTCGAAAAACCGGGGAAAACGCGCGCGTAACTGGTGCGCGGGATCTTTGCGTACGCACGACTGTCGAAAATAATTAACACTAAAAATATGGGTCCCAAAGTCGTCGCCCCAACAAAAAAATATTGTTATCGTATTTGTAACAACCGCCGTTACATTAAATATAAATATAACTATAAGTATAATATTAAATTATTATATAACAGAAAAAAAAAATTAAGACTAAAACTTACGTCTGCTGTTCTTTTGGTTCCCTTAATGTCGGCCTTGGTGTCTACGACGTCGTTTTCGGCGATCTTGTCTACGGCGACGTCATTCTTGGCTTCTTTTGTACTCATTTTGGTTTTTGGGTTTTGAAAATTAAAAAAATTTTAAAAAAAATTTAAAAAACGTACAGCTGGACGGGGATTCGCGACGTTTGAAAAATCGACGGGAATTAACGCACCGGTGCGGAGTGCGTGTGCTTGTTGCGGACGACAGAAAACCTGGTCACACGGACTTGCGGACGGAAATAATCGTGAAAACGAATAAAAACCAAATGTTATGCACGCGGGTCGGCACGGAAAGCTAACAGAGCACACGGACGATCGGACAAACGCACAGCGAATACGGCCCGAGCGAGCGGCGTTCTTTGTTTGTGAAGATGGCGCGTGCTGGTGGGGCTGGACGTCGCCGATTTTTCAAAGCCCATTTTCTCCGGTCATAGACCGTTTAAAACCCCGGGAAAGGTTGCTAAATTTTTCTGACATTTTTTTCAACGGGTTTATGCTTTTATTTCGATTTTAAAAAGCCCAAGGACGAAATTCGAGAAAAAACGAGAGGGGTTTGAGATTAAAACCGGCGGCCCACGGCAATGGTGTGGAGATTAAAGCAATCGCGAGCGCGTCCCCGCGGACGCTTCGAGCGTTAATATCGAACAAAAAAAAAACATGCCGCGGTGTACCGTGTTTTTATACGAATTCAAAACATTGAACCAATTTCGGAAACAATAATTTACTATACTCTGTAGTACTGTACTAATAATAATATTAAATCGTGTTATACTGCGCAGAAGAACGCTCATGGTATTTATATCATAAGCATTACAACTAGTCGTGGGCCGACTGGGTACTCATATTAGTTATTACTATTAAATATTAATTTTTTTCTATCGCACGTTCGTATCAAACAAAAAATTCGTTTTTAATCGCACCGGCCCGACTTTCGGCAAACGCAACAAATTGTCGTAGAATATTATATAGTTATAAAAACGTGTTTTCGTCACACTATAGTACTTGTACTGGGATCAATCTACTCTACACTTCTATATTTCGCTCTCCCATAATATCACACATTATATATGTATTATATTATATTATATCGACGAATTGACGAATTCATTCATTATACACACGTCAGTACGTCACAGACCAATAATAAATAATAACAATGATCGACGTGTTTTATACTTATTGGTTTTAATCTGACATTATAATATCCTATTATTAAATAATACTTCATTAATCAATTGGATACATTTTACGTGTGTTTTAATAACATTAAGGTATGAAAGTTTCGCGGGGGAACCACCGCACTAAAGTGCCTTACTGCCTTCGACGTAAACACACATTTCGTCGATGGCCATCGGATGGGTGCCGTTCGCGTGAATAGTACCGTACCGAGTATTGGTACTTATTTATTCAAAATTTCAAATATTTAAATGTCGACCAGTGGGTTTTCGCCATTAGATACTTGAGTGTTTTTACTTAAGACTTCGGAAGTGAATTACCGTTCGGTACTCTTCCTCTTCGATCGAGAAACGACGTACACAATTGTTCGTCAATGGTCGTTATTGTTTGTTTAAAATAATAAAAGCTTTTTTCCGCGCGTAATAAACGTTGGTACACAAACATGTGTATTGAATATGCCTACATAAATAACATAATACAAAACGCGTTTGTTCATTTCAATTTCATATTATTTTTATTATTTTTAAAAAATATATAGAATACCGCCCTTATTGTTTATGAGTTTGCGGCATTTGCGCGCGCGCATATGCGTGTGTGTGGCGTGTGTGTGTGTGTGTGTGTGTGTGTGTGTGTGTATTTTATATATATATATGTGCGTTATATACTTAATATAGGTATTGTATAAAATGATGATTTTTGGAAAAAACACAGAAACCCAGTAAACTGTATCGTATGTAATAATATATATATAATATTATGAAAGAAAAAACAATAACGGCAATATATATTATTATTATATAACAATATTATGAGTTTAACGGTTCCGGCGACCCGGCGGCCGGCACCGCCATCATCACCTCCGATGCCACCTACGCGCGTCACCAACATTGATTTTCCAAAGAGAATATAAACCAGACCTCCGCGTGTCGGAGAAGTTGTAAAATATCGTTGTGTTTGTAGCTTGTATTCGAGGCCCGCGCGCGCCGTCGTAAACTCGTAACAAAATAACGAATTACAAAATAACGATTATAATAATATGGCGTCACTGACGGACGTTTACTTCTCTGTAACCATTTAATTCATACTATAATGTATTAAAACAAAACGTTAAAACTATATGTAGAATAGTTTTTATATTTTTCTTCCTCAGAACGGTATTAATCCAGTATTCTCATGAGAGATTTGCAATAAACTTCGGTAAGACAATGAACTGAAATGCATAACAATCGGATTCAGATATACATAAGTAATCAGTTATATGGTACATGTGATCGTATGAAAAAGAAAAAACCCAGTAATTTATTTATATATGAACTACATAATATATTGATACGCGTTAAATTTTTTGCTACCCATCCGTATTTAGTTGTTGGTATTTGATATTTTGATTTTTTTCTGATCACTTCCTTTGGAGTTTGTCCCTAAGTATAACGAATGCATATACAAAAAAATATCATAAAAACTATCGTAAATCCAGATTACCAATATATGCGCGGACCCGTTTCGCAAAGATATCGGAATCTATAACGAGTACCTATATTATAATCCAAAAGATGACAACTACCTACTGTTTTATACTCTTCGTTACAGATAACGTGAGCTGCGACGCGATTCGAATTATGTGGCTTGCGCATTTCCGACATTGCTGAGCTGTCCATTAATTCGTGTATTGATAATGATTGTCTTCTTGCAACTAAAATCATCGCATCGATTTATTGCTATAGCCGCTGCACAACGGCCACAATGTTTTACACGTCAAAAAAAATACTATACGACCCGCGTATAAAGTAATGTAATAATACAAATTATAATACATAATATTATATAATTCATTTAGGTATCGGCTGATTTTGTCAAATCTGGCACTGTGATGATTGAGTATTTATCTATACTCTTTATTATATACAATCGCTACTATAATAATATGATAATATGTATAACGTTTTTAATTTCACGTTATAATCGTGCATCGTGCGTTAATTTGTTGGATATATCTTATATTAATAATATGCATATAAGTATACAACAAAGCACTCAAGGCACGCACGTATATAAATATAATATCCTATAGTTTTTGTGAATGTGCGATCCGCCGTTCACTTGGTTGGGTACTCGTGGGTCCCCGGTTCGGTCGAGGCCCTATTTGCAGGGGTGAAATTTTAGGAACACGTTTGAACGGTATACAATAAATGCGTGTGTAATATGTACCTCCTATAACGCGTATATTATAGGTCCAGTCGGTTCATAATTGTATGGAAAATGGAAGGGCTGGCGGCGACAAACAATCAGAATTTTCGTGTACACCCGGCTCACATATGCGCTTCTAACCGTACGCGTATACTCGCATATATTTTCGTTTTTATTCCTTCTAAAAATATCGCATTAATTAAGTTCGTTTCTTGTCTTTTTAGTCAATCAGTTTCGAACAAATTATTCTATCGATATTACCTATAAACGGTATTAATGGTATTATATTGCCGGTAAATAGCTAGCTGTACCTACCAAATGTTGTTAAATAGAGTACCTACCTATCTAAATAGTAAAAAAGTAAATACCTTTATGATTTAAAAAATCATATTATACCCTAACACTATTAGATTCAGTATAAGAAAAGGGCAACTCCAACTATCTGTAGGAGTGTAGGTTGTCGACACACAATTCGACAAATTAGTAAATACAGTTCAGCTATAATAAATATAACTATTAGGTATTAATATTATTTATAATATTCGTTGTTTCCACGTTTCCGATATTTATAATACAAATAAGTTAACTTTAAACCTCAACGATGGAAAAAATATATGGGAATAAAATAAATGTTGTTGCAGTATCTAACGCAGCGAATACTGGACTTTTCAGTTATATATATACATGGTTTAAATATAATGTATATTTCAACCATGTATATTGTATATATATTTATAATATATTGATGGGTGTCAATTATCATGTGATAGGTATGCCTATAATACTATCTTATATACCTACTCACCATTAAATAAGTTTACAGATATCAAAACGTACGATAACCGATAGGTGTACTTTAAACCTTAGATCTAAGCTTTAAACTCATAGCGATAAAATAAATTTACAGATTATGATAATATTATATATAGTTTTATTGCTATGCTTGCACCGGTAGAATTTCGCCAATATCATTTGTTGATTTGTTATTGTCAAATTGGGTTTTTTTTTTTTTTTGAAACTATTAGGAACTGGATTTTGGTCAAAAAATTGGGTATAAACCATCTGTAGGCTGTATCATAGGACATAGACATACAAATGAATTGGGCTGTATAGTGTATTTATATATATATATATAGATATCGAAGATGAATAGTAAACAAAATAATTGAATTCTAATTATTGTTATGTAAGCTAAATAGTTTTTTTTTTTTTTTGTTTATACACTATAATATATAATTTCTGGAACTACTTATCGGATTTGAAAAATTATTTTTGCATTTAATAGCCCACTTCTTAAGTAAAGTTATTTAACATTACGACAGTCACAGTTGCCAAGACCCTTAAAAGCCGAGCAAAAAGAAAAAAAGTCAGAAAGAACGCTAAGCAAAAACGAAATAATATTTTGGGTAGGCCAATGCTACGCAGTGGGTTGGGGCTAATAATGTCCACAATGTCAGTTAGTGATAAAAGCTAGTTAAAACATAAAATCATCATAAATGGTACCCAATCAGTAACCGATAAAAGCCTTTTTCACTTGTATATCTTATATTGTTAATAAATAATAATGATAATTGATAATATACGATACCAAGTACCTATAGCAACTATAACTATTAAGCGATTAGATTCAAAAGTTTTTCATCTCGTATATAATTTAACCTAACTTACCTATACCCCATGCTTTACAAATGAAATATTTAAATAAATATTGGAATATCTGAACACCATGTTAATAACGTTTTTGTTTCACACTAAGTATCAACGTGATACATTTTAAAACAATGTGACACTTAATTGACATATTTTAATTTATTCTACGATAGCCTACAGGTTAAATATAGTTATAAGCGTAAAATATATATTGTAACTGAAGAAGTATAACAATTAATAAAATTAAACACGAGTGTATATTATAACATAAATTTATATGTGTCATAAAATGACAATATATTATATATTAATAATTCAATATTCATTCAAATTGTTACCTAACCTTAGTCCTTAAGTATACTTCTTTTTTATGTTATTATGTACCTAAATAATATATAATCCAAATTCACCTTATAAACTTACTAAAAAAGTTTAACAGATTACCTACAACATATTTTAAATAACACAAAAAAGTATATATAAACATATTCATAATTCATATAATATCGTTTTAAGTGAGTTACACTTTGTTTTATTATTGATAAAAATAATAGAATCTTGGAATTAGTATTTTATGTATTTATTCACTGATTTATTGAAGTATAGCCTATAGGTACCTGATTTCACAGTACTTACTTGAGTTACTTATTGTTCTACTTTATACGTGTAGAGTAGAATAGTACGTATTATTCCATATATAATGTATAGGTATGTATAAGTAGATAGATACCTAATCACGGTGTTTAATATTGTACTTACATTATATCTATATATCATGTCAAATATATATAATTATGTCTATCTCTATGGTTCTATAGTATAAAAATTAAACCAAAATGTACGTATATATTGTAATAATATGGTTTTATAAAAGATTAGTACCTAATTAACATAAATATACTATAACTTAAAGTTATAAGTTCCTCATAATTTTTGTAAATTATACACGTCTATACAATAGAATCTATAATAAAACGGGTAAATAATAATTAATCAAACTTGCTATCAGTTAATCGAATCCTCAAACAAAAGACAGACCACAGAGTACAGACGCAAAAAGTCAATCAATAAAAATCCACAAATAACCCGAAATTAATACCTTTTTAATATTATTGTTTGTAGGTGATATCATTAAGTTAGTTAAAGTTAAGCTAAGTAAACCTACTTATATTATTTAATCTTTTAGATTTAATAATTATCTCAATCTCAAAATAATATCAGGCAGTGTTAACAGTGGGGTAATTCAGTAACTTAAATAATAGAACTGAGTCTAATGGAAAATCGTATACACGCGAGGTGAGGCAGTTATCTACTAATAAAGTACCTATCAGTAAGTCGTAAATTACAAATATAGTTAGTATTTTATTTATTTTAAGTTATTTAAAATTGTAGTTATAAATTATACTTGTTTATCTATTATAAATCGTATGATAATTGGATATTTCTCCCTCCTCTGTTATATTTTCAACCCCTTAACCACGAATTTTCATGTAATCATACGCGTCCTCCCCGTTATGATGCACCGCTCCATAGAAAAAAAATTATAATATTTATTTATTTTTATTATAGCTATAATACGTTGTGTATAACAACTATAACATATTATAGTGAATCAAATTTATCGATATAATATATGTATAATCCAAAATACTTATATATTTATATAAATATACTTACTAAATACTAGATATATTGTAAATTGTTCATAATTGATAAAATATATATTCATATAAATTTGTATTGTTCTTTAAAGGTGTTTTTATAGGAATATTTTTATTTTATTATGTATAGGTGTTTAAACAAAGTAAAATACAAATCAACTGTTCTTATTTTCGTGTGAAAAAATATTAGTATGTACTTATAATATATTAGTACAATATTATATACTCAATGGCTATTATGTAATAAGTAATTATAAAAATAAATATTATATTTTTTTACATACTTTTATTCCATCAAACTTGCACTTGCAAAACATTTTTTTACTATGCACTTTTTTTCGTCAATTGTTAGCCTTAAAGGAGATAAAGCACCCAGCTAATACAAATCAATTTAATAAAAACCGTTTTCGGTTAAAAATAACGTTTAATTACTATATAATAATAGCAAAAATATTATTATAGTTAAGTACCTATATATTAAACAATAAAAATAATTATAGTATCTATAGAATAAAAAAAAATATGATGAACACAATATGGTGAAACTATATGTACACAACCTAAAAAAATATTAGTTAAATATTAGTTATTTATAAAAACTATAAATTACATTTAATCTTTAATTACACCTCAAAAGTCAAAATGTACTAATATTAATTGTTTACTCGAATGTAAGTACTACAAATAATATTACAGTTCAAAGATTATTAAAACATAATGTTGTATTGCTGTGAGTCTATGTACGAAAGGTTTATGTGATAGTTTGACGTAATTTAACATGTTAATTAACAGAGAATATCATAAAGGATAAACTATAAATAAAGAATATCTAATCACACGGATGAAAGAATAAAGTCAATAATATATCTATATGTAACAAGAAATAGATTTTAAATGCCTAGATAGCTATATGGTTGGATGTATAGCTGTTTATTTGGTTTGATATTTAAACGATTTTGGATGGAAAAAATATATAAATATTAAATTTACTTAAAATAAATTAAGTAAACATAATAATACATTGTTACTAATTATCTTACTTCTAAAATAATACAATAGAAAACTGAACTTAACCAAATTTGCATCTAGATACCAAACGGCGTACCTACGTATATAAGCATAATAGTCTGCTTTGTTGAATATATTCATTAAAAAATTGAACAATATATTTTTTAAACATTAGTGTCTCTATTATCAACTCTAAATTATTTCCAGGTGTGTGTTTTTATGCGAAATTTTTGAATAACCGTTGTCCATGAAGCATTAAGTTTATAGTAGGTATAACTAAATATATTTTGACTAATTAAATATTAGATATTCTGCTGCACTTAACAGTAGTAGACAGTAGTACTTAGCAGTTTTATATCTAAAATAAAACTTGTGCATTTGTCATCATTCATAACATTTAGATAATAAATGTTAATTTTAAATTTTAAATACAAGTGTAAATGCTTCATACAGACTTAAAGTATAAAAGAATGTCTTATTTAATTTTTAATTTTTATTTATTAAACATACAAATTATTTCGTTTTTAAAGACGTATATGACGTTTACTAAATGTACCAAATTGATTAAAAATTAATTTAAACTAGAAAGTCGATTTGTTATTCTATTTTATTCCTAGGCCTTAGAGCTCCTACTTAACTTTTTTTCTGTTTTACTGCTAACAGGTGGACCAGCTAAGAATTATTTCTCTATTTTCCCATAATGCAACGTAGTAAGTACAAAATACTACATTATATTTCATACAGGCATAAAGCCATATGATAGATTTATAAAAGTCATAACTATAATACCTAACAATAATAATTACACACATATTATATTGGTTATACTTATATATATTAGTATTTAGTACAATATCACCATTTGGCATTTACAAACATGCATAATACTCGTACATGAATATCATAATATGATACTTGATAATATTTTTAAAACAATCTGCGTGTGTTGTATACTTGTAATTTGTATACCTACTAATTAGTAATTATTATAGTTAGAAATTGTTCTACGTATATTTCGACATACTATTATATGATAATATACTTAAGATTATCACACTCATTATTACTTGATTATTATAGCTTTTTTTTTATTTAATATCATTTTAAGTTTCAGAGTTTATTTGTAAAATACTCTAGTGTTACCTATTTAAGTCTTAAGATAGTTATGTGTAATCATGTATTCACTCAAACATTACAGTCACAAGCGTAATACTAAACAACAACAAATATTTCAATATTATTGTGTTAATTTAATAGTTTATCATCGGAATAAAAATCAAATGTATTTCTATTCTTTTTAAACAATGCCTCTTTACTCTTTAGTAAGTGAGTAGACTGAGTAGTAAGTGATTATTAATAACCATTGATTGATATATTATGTATTTAAACATTAGAAAGTAAATTAACTTAATATTTTAATCAAATGTTTATATCTAGATGAGTTAATATGCATTATAATAACCAATAAAATATGTATTAAATTATTAGCTATATTTTATAGCTGACGGGTTTGGTATTACAATTAATATTCGTATATATATATATAGCTACAAGCCACAACGTCAACTATTATAAATATTATACATATTAAAATTTGAATATAGTGTATTTATAATATATGTAATTTAATATTTATCAATGTTTACTACTAATATATAATAGAATATTACAATACACGTTACAGCCCGTCTGTGTACCTATATTATTAGTATATAGAAGTAAAATGTATGGGTATTTAGCGAAGACAAAATTATAAATATAAAGAGTATAGATTTAAGATTTAAATGAAATATTAATTATTATATAAAATATATGGTATACATTTTGTCTATATAAAGAGCATCATTTTTGAGTATACAACCACGTGAGTACAATATACTATTATAATAGGCATTATATCACATATATATAACTATAATATAATATATATATACATTCTCCATACGGTATACAATAGGTATTTGTACCTATATGCTGTATTTATTATAGAATATACGAGAGTCACGCAAACGTATGTATTATATTATTACATTTATATAGTAGCCATTAATTATAAACTATGTATAATGTATAATATATATTATACTATCGTCTATCAGTATGTATAGTGTAATTGACAATAATGTAGTATATACGTGGTTTATATCATATTTTATCATTTTGAATTTAAATAGATTTATAATGAAATATATATTATACTAATACATAACTACGAAAGTAGGAATAGGACATACAATTATAGGTACCTACCTCCTAATGAATAACGATGATTTTGTTTTATATATTTTATTGTTATTATTATAGGTAATATTATTGTTTGATTTGCCGCTTTATGATGACTCGCTGACCGGCGACCGCTCATTAGGTCAAAAATAATTATTGCTATATAGATCGAGGACTAAGGATTAACTACAGACTGTAGCGCCGGATTGGGAAGATATCGGTCTACCGAGCTTTAGAATTTCTGATGTTTGATTACAGCTACAGCTACATACTGTACAGTTTAAATTATTTAAATAAATTTTATTTCTAATGTTTGTACATATTTAACACAAAAAAAAAAATAAAAAAATACGAACAAAGACTCAATACCGGTCCATATTTTGAGCGGCCCACCAAGTTTTACTCGGTAACTCGCCAGACCAATCCGGCCCTGTCTACAGTAAGGATATAATATAATAAATAAATAAATTGGACACACTTGACTTACACATCGTCACCTCGTAAGACGAGAAGATCCAGACCCATGTACAACCTGTGGGGAAGCCCTCACTGTTAAACATATCCTTCTATACTGCCGAAATACGCAGACACCAGAACAGCCTTGAGTATACCTGAGCATCTTTACGAAGTACTCGGACCCGTTCATGAAAACACTATCAAAATCATAAAGTTTCTTAAAATAATTAAATTGTATAACCTTATCTGACATTTTTTATTTTATTTTTTTTCTCACTACCTATGTTGTACTCATATTTTTTTAACGTTATACCAATATAAATCATCTACATTGTACTTAATATTCATAATGTTCTTAAGCATCTAACTTAATGTTTACATTGAATATTATGCCAATAACCTTAGTTGTTGCGGCTTTTAATAAATAATTCTCTACGCCTGTTATATGCATAATATAATGTTTATTATAATATATAATATTGTGGTTTTTAACCTAACCTAACCTAATAACCTAGATGTTCAATTAAAAGGATCTATTTTATAGTTGTATTAGAAAGTTTAGTTATTTTAATAATCTATAGTCTTAATAATACATACCTATATGTAATATTTTCAACTATATGGGGAAATAAAAAACTCTATTTATGAATAAAATTTAAAAAAAAAACTATAATATGAAAACTTATAGTCATCAACATTATTTATTATTCAGACATTCGGTATATATTATAATGTACCTATATTTATATTAAGTCGATTTAAAGTTGAACGAAAAGAACCTATTACCTATGTACATAGTATGCATAGTATATTTTACATTATGATGGACACGATTTCGACGAGAAATATATACAAAAGCTGCTGTTCGTTTACACTATACCTACCTATTATAAAAAATATTATATTATTATTATACAACTGGCGCGCCGTCGCCAACACCGCAGAACTATTTTGCATTCTGTACGGCTCGGAGCAGCGATCAACGCTCGGGAATAGCACCGTCGGGGAAAGGCGCTCCGGTCCAAAAATCCTCAACAACCGCCATAGTAGAGGTCCCTTTTGTCGAAGGGGAATAACTGTCTGACGAAATATTACTAAATAACGATCTATCGTTGTGCGAGATCACGCGAAGGGAAGTTAACGCTGTGCGGTAGAAATATAAGTATGTATACATTGTACAGCGTATAAGTATAATAAGTACCCTACTAACTATATGCATACTATTATATAAGTATGTTGGCCGCGCATATATACGCACTTGTTATTTGTCAGAATATTGCGTATATATACATAAGTTATCGCCGTGTGAGGGAGAGAGAGACGGGAATTCTGAGTTTTAAAATGTCTTTAATATTAGTTCATTTACAAAAAGTTTCAATAATACTTTAGTCGTCACTATTATATTGGGGTATACAGTATACCGTATACTGTCGTAGTGCCGTACCTTTACTACAAAGTAAGTACTTACGTATACGATGTACATATTGTAAGTATTTTAAAATATGTTTTTGATTTATTACTTTTTAAAACTACCCGTATTTAATGTACCTATATGTATATAATATTTATATAACTATTATTTTATGACTTTCCTCTATTTTTTCATTCACAAATCCAATTCTATTTCGGCACTTTTCGTCAAAAGTTACGTGTACATTGTTATATAAATATATAATTGTATACTTCAATCCATCTGAATAAAAATTTAAGGCTCTATTACGAATTTTATAAAATAAAAATATTATTATGTAGTAAATAATATAGTATAGATATTATATACCATTCTTATTTTCATAAATTGTATTATAATTTTCTTAGTTTGCTGGTACCTAGGTATTTATAATTTACATACACAATATATCTAATAAGCGACTGCTTTTAATTTTAATGTACTTTCTTGAAGGAACTCTAGCTATAATCATCAGATCAGTAATCTAATTATAACTTTGAGAATGAAAACAGTAAAAAAGACAGAAACTCTGGAAAGAAAAAATAAATGTATAACCATATATATCCCCATTCCCCTTACCACCATCACTAACACCATTACTCGGTATTTATAAATTTTAATAATTATTAAATAAATACTGTCAACTTTTAATATAAAATAATCTAAAATCATTCAATTTTATAATCCCAATAATTCCTCAAATGTATATTATTTTTTATAATTGGAGAGGAGCTATTGTGTTGTCCCTGTCGTGCGAAATAAAATAGAAGACATTATAAAACGCATTTTATTTTGTGGACGTTTAATACTTAAATTCTCTATAATTGACAATCGTGTTCGTCGCCAAGGTACACCACCAGTTGATAAATTGTTGGAATTTTCCATCGTGTATGATATTATTACTGCTCTAAATGAATACATTATAATATTATAGTCACAAATTAAAAAAATATTAGTTTAAGACGAACCTTTCAATTATTAAGCATAATTATAGCCAATAATACTGTAATTTAAAATACCTAATTTAATTATATATTTATTACTTACATAAAAAAATTAACGTTTCGTTACGTCACATTTTTCCCGCCTTGTTTGTTTGTAATAATTATTTTTTTTAATACGTATTATATTATATTGTATCAGGTATCTATATATGGCTATATTATTATTATGTATAATGTACATATAGTATTATTAAGTATATATCTAAATCTAAGGTATATTAACGTCATATAAATAATAACTAATAACATTTTATTGGAACCATATATATAACTACTGGTAAGTGATAAAACTACGAATAAAATTGAAATGTGGAAAAGTAGATACCTGTAAATGCTTTAATATATATTTGTTAGCACAAACTACAAACATTTAGTTGGTAGGTATATAATATTATTAAAACGCGTGTATATTCGTAATTTATTACTTTCTATTGTCTTGAAGTCGAAGAGTGAAACAATAACAATGAGTCAAATAAAATTTATAATTATAATTATCGATTCGCTAACAGGAGGTTATTGTAACAGTAATTAAACAGTATTAGGTAATAGATTATATGATATAATCTTTTATATTATATATATATATATAATAGTATACAGGAATTGGAAGTATAATATTATGTGCCTTTATTCTATGTAGGTATATGTATTATGAATACGTATATTACAGTTTTCTAACATAACACTAGAACACCTGGAGCACTATCAACCAAACTTTTTACATATATAACTTACAATCCAGAAAAAACAACATTGGAGTAAGACAACCCTCTAGCAACCCTATGCGAAGGGTCGTGAATGGGGTGACCGGTGCTTATTACTTCTCTAATAATTTATGATAATATTATGCACAGAATACACATCACACGCACGCCATTATACTTAGATATTTATATTTTATAGAGATAATGTTGCAAATGACATATATAATAATGCCGAAATTTATACTATTTAAGACTTACAGAAGTGCCTGATAAACTTACTATCTACGTTACTATGTCAGTAAATTTTTTTAGTTTAAAAAAAGAGATTTTTCCGCGTAAAAAACCCACTTATAATCATACATTTAAAAAAAATTAAATTAATGACAACCTGCAATATAATAATCTATAATACTTCATAGCTAAACCATAATAATTGTCTAAAATTGTATTCTATAGGTATTAACAAACACCTAAATTGACCTAATACTTAATTTTAAGCCTATATATGTTATATTAAACAACATTTTTTTATTATTAGACTAAATATAACTTTAGAGTTGCAAGGGGTATCCGATAAAATGCGTATAATGATAGTGTATTTATCCATTCATTCTTCAAACAGTTCAAACTGCAGTAAATCAATATGGATTATGAATCTATAATACCGCGCGACCATTCTACTTATAGATAAAAAGTTGGTTATAATATTCAATATTATAATTAAACGTTAACAAAATTTTTTGAAAATCTTAAGAATATGAAACGAAATATACAGGTATAAAAACTATAAATATATTGCACTTATGCCCTATATAGAAAAAAATTGAGTACTTACAAATCACAATTAAAAACAATAAGATTTGCTTTTTGATGTAGGTAATAAAAAAGATGTAATAGTGTTATTGTTATATAATGACTTGACAAAAAATATGACGTGTTAATACTTTTTCGACAACATAACAAACAATTACACCGAGTCGACGAATAGTTCGAGTGAAAAATAATGCAATCTTACAGGGTTGTATGACCGCAGTACGTGTATAGCAGCGATGACGACGGTGACGAAAAGTTTTGATGATGGTTTCAAGTCATGCCAACAAGTCGCTGCAGATCACATAATATATAATTATTATGCAGTCGGACTCCATTTTCGTGGTCTCACTGGCTATTGGTATAGGTGTAAGTATACACATATTATGTGTATAATATCTAATGATATAGGCATATGAGTGTGTTGGTCCGAAAGGGTCGACATAAAATAAAAAATAAAAATAATAATCTAATATGCAGTATTGTAGAAGTTACGTAAGCCTGCCGCGGCTGCAGCCGCCGCCCCAAAGTATAAAAAATCAAAAACTCCAGCCCATTGAGTGCCGAGATGCGTACTATAAGCGTGCGAGCATGCGCACTGACTTTTTATGCGTATAAACTATACGTATTATTATACCGCCGTTGTATAACCGACCGAGAGTTTCTAATTGATTTTGCCATCGTTGATGGTGACGGGGATGGCATAGGATGGCGTACGCCACAAGCGGACTGGGCCTTATAGATATATATATATCTACCATTTTTTTCTTTATAATTATGCTTACTCGCATATTGCTTATTTATTATTGCGGATTAAGTATTATACTCGTATATGAGAATGAGAAGTGGTTATATTATTATATATGTTTAAAGATTAAAAATATATATAAAGTTATTTCAAACCGATAAATGCTACCGATTCACTGACAATTTAATCAGCATTACAGTCGATCAAAAGATTATAGTTATTTTAAAGCATTTTAAATGCACATTTTTATAATATTATATCGTATAAGAATTATTTACCTGATTAATTATTATACTTTTCACCACGCAGTATATATTATTCAGTACAGGTCCACCCATACAGGTTTACCCGTTGAATATACATAAACGTATTAACACGCAACAGGGTATAGATCCTGAAGATGTTAAAATTATACAAAGCTTATATTATATACAATACAAATCGCTTTACTCTAATATTTACAATATTTGTATTTTTCAACAATAATAATACCTAATTAATTGCTTAAATAATTATATACATTTAAAATAAATAACTATCAATATTACAGGAATTCTCTATACTGTGTTCAATTGTCAAATTATCAATAATAAAATATACATCTTCAGTTTTTAATTGAATTGTTAAATATCGAAAAAAAAAAACAGAGATAAATTTGAAAATCGTTATTGTGTCAATGTAGTCCGTATTATATAGCTATTTTTTTGTTAGTCACAATACAGAAATTAATATTAGTTTATTAATATACTATATGTTATAATAGTATATTAGGTAGATATATAACTATATAAGTGCATATAATCAATCAAGTAATTTTATAGAGGTGCTAACAAAATATTTGAGGTTGCTAAGCATTCCCTAGCTAACACCTAGTTACTTTATATTATATGCTTAAATGTGTACTTACTATTGCGCGTCTAGCGTATTTTATTTTCTCATTGATGGTTTTTGACATTGTAATTTATGTACCTACCCATAATACTGCTATGACCATAAGTATATCTATAAAACTATTACTTATTTATAGGCTGTAATAGGTAATTGTATTATAATAGTTACAAAATAGGTGTATGATAATAAATTAATATCGCATTCGTATGGAAAATGGCGACCTATACAAGTGTATTGTACATTTATATTTGATATTATAAGTTATACTGTTTTTCACAGTATTAATTACATTATACCTACGCGTATTGCAATATATTCGCACATCGTGTTGCGTCAGTGTTCAGATATCCTATAATTCTTGCGTGAGGAGAGCTGTGTATATCGCAGCCGAGGACTGATGTCGTTGTCCGAGTGAATTTTTTTCATCGCTTATTTGCACACTGATTACTGTGTTACATGCTGTTTGTACGGCAAACTTTTAAAATTCTCGAAAGCCGCTACTGCGCAGCGTATATTCATTTGACAGTCTAATTAAGTCTTAAACAGTGAATGTGCCGTGATGATTATTATCACTTATCGGGTAGTGTAGTATAGAGACATAATATCAATACAAAATATTATTGGACCATTTTAAATTGTTGTTTGTTAATATTATATTTACAGTTTTAAGTATTTATAACCGATTTAACGTACTTCCGTCAACTCGTATATTTCGTATAGTATCGTGTCTTATGGCTATTACCATTTACCACGAATTATAATCATATGCCTAAATAAGGACTAAATAAAATTATAAATACAGGATATCATTAGACATAAATATAATAAATAATAATAAACGTCATGATATATATTAAGTATATAAGTACCTATACCTATAACACCTATGTGTACCTATAGTCGTTATGGAGATGTACCGTTTTTTGCTTTTATGAATGAGCTTACATACATGTCTATGCCGACTATACGGCCTATATATACTTATAAGTTATATATGATTGTATTATTTTTCATTCAAAGCACCCCTACAGCAGTTATGAACGGCGTATGAAATAATAAATACACATTATAAATAATCATATAATTTCATTTCTGCAAGTTAAAAAGTTCGAAATTAAAATCACCCCAATTCACTGTGAAGCGACAGAGTTGACCTGTACTCGTCCCTCGTCTATTCCCCGGTGGCCACTGTAGTGCCCGCCACCACAATACCTATGCCTACGACGTAAATTACAAGTATCTATACACCCTTTTACCACCACAGTAATTTTATAGTAGATGGACATAAAAATATACGCGTTTGCAATGTTTACATATTACGTTTATTATTATTTATTAAACATTTATAACTGCAGGCGTATATAAACGATAAGTTTTAACAAATATGATACCAAAATATTGACCGTTGTCCCGGCGTGTCCTTTAAGTCCACGTAACGATAGTAATCGCATTTATACATAGATCGCGTTCGATATTTCGATCGAGCTTTATTATTAAACGGACGGTAGGCAATGTATCGTATTATACATATAGACAATATTATAAACACAATATAGCTTCTAGTAGGGGAGTTTTCACAGGGTGGGATGATGGATGAGGGTGTCGTATCCCCTCATTGGCTTATTTTTGTCTATATTGATTTCTCATCATTTATAGATAAAAAATAAAAAGTCATGTTTTCGATATTATTATTATTTTTTTAGTGACTTAAATTTTTAATAATATAATATTTAAGTTGATAAACATATTTACCGCCATCACAGAATGAAAATTTTCTATATTGCGCACTTATAAAACGGAGACAACAAACCTATGGGAGTGTAGCATCCTCTTAATAGGTAACTCTTAGCGAAATATTTTTCACTTGTTATCCCCTTACACTTCGTTGCTCGTACAAAATTCATCGAGTTAAATTTATGTTTGTTTGCTGCTAATATTTAGTGTAATGTGAGTGAATAAATAACACCTACTTTTGGTTTTCTGATTTGATATATATAAACGATATTTCCAAAATATCAACTTTACATACAGCCGTCCGTCCAGAGTTGCTTCTTTTTGATCATTTAACAGCAACATTCTTTTACAATTATTCTTTTTTATTTTTTGAACGATTCATTTCCTTCTTATTCTGGATCAAAAACAACGAAAGTGTTGTACTGTTTTACTAAATAAACTATTCACTAAAAACTTATTTCTAATAATAGTTATTAATTGGTAATACGGATAAAAAAATTATCTTTATGAGTGTATTCGCAGATTATTTAGAAAATTAATCAATATTAACTTATAAAATAAAAAATATATGTTTAAAACTTGTCCCGAGTTGCTCTTTCATTAAAAAAAGAAATCAAAATATTAAATAATCAGAATAATCAGATGAGTAGTTTTAGAAAACATCATGGGTGACAAAGATTTTAATTTTCACTTTTTTACAAACCTACAGTATAGTTATTGACAAATGACAATTACACAAAACTAAATTGGTAAATCAGACAAACCTGGCAATATTTTCTATTTATAATACAGCATATATAAGTACACTGAAATTATGCCGAAGTTATGTATTTATCCATACTAATATAGATAAAAGATATAGACATATACCTAATTTGTAATATAGATCACATTAAATATAGTAAAGTATATATATATAAAAAAAAAAAAACCATACTTTCTACTGCAATATTTTTTGGTAAAGCAATTAAATATTAAAATATGCAGATAGCCTAGTTCTTTGGAAGCAACAAAAAATATAAAACTACTTTCCTCGAATAATCTCTATTCAATTTAATGGTTGGTACTTGGCACTACTTGGTGTTATTGATTTCCAAATATATTTTTTTCTCAACATATTAAAATAATTAAATAATAAAATATTAAGAAAAAAAAATTTGATTTAAAAATTATATATTAACAAAAATTGTACAGTTTTATAAGTTATAACTAAAAGAATGATTAATTACTCTCATGGTTTAAATATATATGGTTATGATTTATTTTTTTATCTGTTCTATATCACAAGTGTTCACTATTAGTAAACAAATAATACTTCATCATAAAATTGTTTACAGAGTAATTTCAATTTTTAAACACTAAAATATACTTATATACCCTATATATTATAATTAAACTGTTATTGTATATTTGTATCGTTAATAATGAAACCATTTTTAAAATAACTAATTAGTTATGGTACAATTTTTTTTACTAAATTAAAATCTAGTCATCAAGAAAAAAAATTAAAAATGAATACTTTTATTATATTAGTATATACTTATAGTTATATTAACTGTTTGTTATTTTATTTATTGTGATAAAAATATTAGGTAGAAAGTATTTCCTAAAACAAACATCTTTAATTTGAACATAATATCATATTATTCATTAATAATTATAATTATTATTGCAGATTACATAATGATGAATATTATCTAATTCATAATAGTAATAAAGTTTGCTTATCAGACATATTATTATATTATTAATATTTTTGAAAAAGTAAAATAACCTTATTTAATAATACACATACTTGTAAAATTCTTAGATTGTATTTAAATAAACAGTATAGTGGCCTGTTGTGCATCTAATGACTTATTATGTAATACATCATAACTTATAAGTTGAACCCAAAAGTATAATTTGTGATTAAATCTAGTGATTTAAACACAGTATATATTTATTTAATATTTATAAAATTATGAAAATCAGTGAATTACTGAATTATGTTAGATATATAAAAATATAACTATCATACATTCATGCAATTGAATTTATTATTATCATGCACAATAACATATTGATGTATTATTATTTTTTGCAATTAGTTTTAACAATTATATTAAAAACCATATTTCATTAACATCGAAAATATGGTAATAAGAGTTAAATAATTGCAAAAATTATCAGGTATAAGAAGAATACAATTAAAAGTATAATGTCTTGTTGCTACCATCAACTCGCTTGGAGAATAATTCTTTGGAAGTTGATAATTGAATAAAAAAGGTATTTTTAATTATTATAGTATGCGATCATACAGTTATTCTATTGTTTAGTTCAACTAATATAGTTTAAGAAATTTTAATCATTCTTTCTACTTTAATATATAAAATAAAGTAAAATTTATTTAAATTATTCCCCTTCTATTAAATTATAATAATTCAGCACTAATAAATAGTAATGAAGGTATTAGGATAACTTACTAAAAAAGAACAAGTTTGAAATTCAAATAATATATATCTATAATTTTTGCACCGAAAAAAAAATTAGTATATTGTATTTCGTTAAAGCACTATTTTTTGTAAAAGATTCATATAAATAAATTTGATAAAAGTATAAAATAAAATTAAGGCTAGATTACAAAACAATCTTATTAGCTAATGAACAAGACAATCCAGTGTTATCTGGCTCAACATTTAATTGTTCCACTTTACCATTTTTGATTAACATTGAGTATCTCTTGGAACGGGTGCCGCCCAATGGTGGCAAGTCAATGGCCAAATCGAAAGCCTTTGTGAGTTCTGCATTGGGATCAGCTAATAATCGTACCTAGAAAAATAAATTAAAATAATTTATTATATAAATATTCTTGTACAACAATAATACAAATAGGGTTCTGATGTTCATTCCTGGTTATTTTTCAATAACTTTTTGTATTAGAAACTAATATAAGTGATATAAATTCTAAAGATAATAATATATTACTATTTACCTATTTTCAGTGTTTTTTTTTTTTTATACATATATTATCGCCCGGGGTAACCTCCAATAAATTATATTTTCAACAAAGAAACTTTTGTTAAAATCAAACTATTGATTATTCAATATATTATACATGTAGAAATGACAGGTGAATGAAACAATCAATAATATACTATCTAACCCTAAAATGTACACAATAAATTCAACTAGTATAAATAATAAACGATCTACACTCTAAATCAATAAAAATAATAATGATGGAAACTAAAAGTCAGTGATTATCAGATATGTTTATTTTAAACATAAAAATGAATTATTGAAACATTTTAGTGATATGTATTTTTTTTTTTACTACTTATACCAATGTTTAAAGGTCAAACTTTTATCAGATTTGGTAATTAACAGCTATACTTTAAAAACCATGTTTAAAATAGCAAAGTTTAAGGTATATATTTCTATACTATGTAATACAAATCAATGGAAATTTTAAATTAATATCTTTATTTTCAAGTTATGTATTGTTTTAGGCTATTAATCTAAATGTAGACACAGCTGGGGAAATACAATTTTATTAATCAATATTCAATTTAAATTTAAATATTAACTTATAGTAGGTTAGTCTTTGTCTTCAGTCATTTAATTATTTATTAATAGATGATAATTAATTAACATATTTAAAATACTTTAGTATAATGAACATTTGATAAAAATTGAGTTTTAAAACAATTTTCATTTAAATTATCAATACTACCAAATTTAAGTTGAAATATTTGTTTCATTTGCAATAACTCAATAAATTTAAATAAACATAACTAATGTATAAAAATAATAATCGTAATAAAATAGTTCTATCTATAGAATTATAGATAGTAAAATAATAATAATGGTAATTTGAAATATTACTTTTCCTTCAGCTTTTTGATCTTGGGCCCAAGCTGCCATGACAAAGGCATCATTCACAGAAACGCAAACAATTTCATCTACACCTTTACTTTTCAGATCTTCGGCAGTGTTTACGTAGCCGGGCAAATGTGTCTAAATAGTAAATACATTTAATTAAATGGTTAACAGGTAATCAATATATTGTATGAATACGAGTAAAAACTGTAAGAACTTACCTTCGAACATCCTGGAGTGAATGCTCCGGGAACAGCGAAAAGTATAACAGTTTTTCCACTGCACAGTTCTGAAATGTTAACTTTGTTGGCGGGTGTGTTCTCGAACAAGTCTACGCTTGGCACGGTATCTCCAACCTGTCAAAATCGGATATTGTGAAGATGAAAAAATAAAAATCTCTAAACGATTGAAGTCCGTCTCACTTTAACAGGCATCTTGGAATTCTGGCTAATACTTATTAGACGTTTGGTTATTGTACTGAGTACGGAGGTCGGGACTGCACTCACTGTCTTCTGTAATGCCCCAATAGAAGAAAACATGGTTGAAATAAGCTCGGTATATATTTTATAATAATATGTGAGATAAATATTAAGCTTAAAGCAGTTACTATTATGTATTGTAAATTAAGTGTGTATGTGTGTTTGTACTTTACCGTTCAGCGAAAAATGGTTTATAATATTAAAATGTTGGTGACTGACTGATGACCAGTTGTAGGGGACAGGGGTAGCAGACGCCAGACAAGAAATAACGATATTTGATGAGCGATGAGCCTGCTATAATAGTGCTATGGCATGGCTTAAATAGTATGGCAAACAGCATAGATAATAATTTATAAAGATATGGATAGGCCACGCCTATGTTAAATATATTTGAGGCCGCGTGCCTGGAGGGGAAGGCAATTGAGGCGTTTTTATAATGATAATCGATACTCGATTTAGGTATACTTGTTTGGCCTCAACTGGACCCCTTTAATACCGCTGATAAGACCGATATGTCCTTATATTTCTATAGTAAATATCACGGACTAAGATATAATAATTAAAATTATAATTATTACTAATTATAATTATATCTTAGTTCATGGTAAATATTTATTCTGTGTCTTTATTATCTATGGCAAACAGTGAACTACGAAATGAATATCAAGTGCCAACCAGCAGGCTGCCAAGGCCAACGCGAACGCAGCGTTGCCAACCTCTGTAGATGAGTACATCGTACAACCACTAAAAAATTATCGTATCTAGCAAATTATATATCGTACAAAAAATTTTTCTCGCTTCGCCCGTAAAACTACAAAACAATAATAATTAGTAATACAATTGAATTGATTATAACTACTAGTATTATTAATGGTAATACGTTTTCGTTGTGGCCATAAACAAACTTTATATTATGCCGTATCACATTACCACGGCGTATTACTACCACAGAATAGATGAAATCTATTTCATAATAAAATAATATAATATTTTAAATAATATTAAATATTAATATTAATATTAAATAAATAATATATATATATTAATATATATTTATATATATTATATATATTATTATTATATTATTTTATATATTTTTTTTTTTTTATTTATATATATTTATTTATATATATATATTAATTATTTTATTAATATTTTATATTTATATTTTTAATAATATTTTTCATAATATTTTCTATTTCAAATCTATTTCATCTATTCTGTGTTACTACCACTAGTACCACTAAGTACGTCTTACCCATAGACATATAAATATGTCTGTGGTCTTACCTCCACGAAAACCCGCTTTTTTAGTTAGATTAGCTTTGACCTAGGTACACATAATAATAAAACAATTTATACCTGAATCAGGAAATATTAATAAGTAATATAAGTATATTATATATATATAATATATATATATTATATATTATATATTATATATCTTTTAATAAGTCAGTTAAGTGATCCGATGCCAAAAATGGAATGTTGTGTTCCGCAAAATATCCAGCCAATTTGATTTCTGCATTTTGAACAGATCTATTTGTTCTTTTTTCTAATGAAGGGGTTGTCTCAGCAAAAATGTTATGGGTTTTTGTTTAGATGGCGCACGAGATGAAAAACTACAATGTTTTTTCCCTTTTGCATGATTTTTGAGAAAGGTTACCTCTGAAACCATAGAGACTTTACAAAATTTACATTTTGCTTTTGTCTCGTCGGTATCTCGTTCAATCCAGTCTCGGAAGTTTTTATCTGTTTTCCACTTAGAACGGAACTTTTGGACCTGATAGAATTCTGAGATCGTCCATTGCAATCATTCAATATCTAATGATCTACCGCGAGTTGGGGCCAGCTCAAATTTGGACACACGACTGTCGGACGACAGCCGTTAAAGTGTTTACCCGATTTAAATCGGGGGGGGGG
>VUJU01002653.1:2875-34531 GCA_009835225.1 Aphis craccivora
GAGAGAGAGAGAGAGAGAGAGAGAGAAAAGGGAGAACTTAGTTAGCAGTAAAATTTACCGTATGTTTCCTTAATTGAAGAATACTAAGTATTAATATGTATAATGTATATTATATACGTACGCACATGGCTAAATAAACTATTAAAATAAAGCTAATAAATAATATTTAGCCATGCGTACGAACTACGCATATATACTTATGTGGATATAGGTGCGAACGATAGCGATTTGTGATATAGTGATATACTTATTTTGTTTAAACAAATTTGTCATTGTCCTTTGGAGTGTCGGATAAAATCTGTTTATGGGCCGAGCACGACCTGTGAGCCGTAGTTTTGACTTTGGAGACCCCTGGTGTAGAGCAGTATATAGCGTTCAAGACTCAAAGTTAGAAGATTTACATAATATTGAAAATATTCATACATTTTTATTGAGTTTACAATATATTTATATATATTATATTCTTATATTATATAATATTATATAATGTATTTTATTTATACTGTTGTATACCCATGTGCTGTAGGGTATTAACAATTTTGGAATACAAAGATTAATTAATACCTATGAAGTTGTTATAGAAACGGAGATCGGAATTGCAATCCCTGCGGACTGCGAAAACAGATGCTAACGCTGACCACGCCTAGTGTCTACGTATATTTATATATATATATATGTATTAATATGTAATATTCTTATATCAAATAAACTTATCATGTTCATGTATCAAATAATAATATAATACGGAAGATATAAATTTTAAAACTTATGGTAATAGTCATAACTTATAGCATTGATTATATGGGTAAGTGTGTGAGATCAATATTGAGTGTTTCATTAGCAAAATAATAAAAAAAAAAAAAATGTTTTTTCACTGTTATTATATTATACAATAAGGTTATATAATTCTTTTAAATCTCAAATAAATTTATCGTAGATAATCATAGGGTATAAAGGAAGTACACATCAGTGTACAAGTAAATTCAAAAAATACACTACCTATATAAATGCATTTAAATTATATTTATTACAGCTTAAAAATTGGAAAAAATATGATATTTTATTTTTATTTTTATAGTATTTATTGTTACTTGAGTAACTATTACTTGTTTAGTTCTGGACTATTTTGTTCTTAGTTCTGGACTATTTTGTTCTTAGTTCTATACCTACCTACCTATATAATGGCGGTAATTTGAGCGGAAAGGACTAAGTATGATGAAACTGTTATTGACGATAACTTGTCGTGCTATAAAATTTATTATTCGTACTGTTGGCAGTTTGACGAAATTCCCTTGTTAATCTTGACAATTTTCGCTCATTTATAATAAACAAATCGTGAAAAATGATCTAAAAACTAAGAAATTTCCCTATAAATTCATTAAAGGTGAATTTTGTCAAAAATTGCAAAAAAAATTTCATTGAAATAATCAGTATCTCAAACAAAATACATTTTATATTTACTGACCAACGTTTCAAAATAACAGAAACAAAAGATGCCTTTGCATCAAATGTCAGCCCTATTAATTAATAATAATTATCATATAGATAAACAAAATTATTTTTTCATATCATTCAAATTATTGTATATAGTTATTTGCCTACTGGCTACTGTCTAAATGCATATAAATTAATTTTAATAGAAATATATCTTTATTTTAATTACATTGATTTAAGTTTAAAAATGAAGCAGTTAGTGTTTTAGCAGAGCTTGTAGTTTATTAATACATCTGTTAAAACAGTACTAGAACGTCTAGAACATAATATACAACAACTCTATTGTCTCTATTTATTTAATTAATTATCTTAAAGATTCATAAATTTGTAACAAGACTGGTTACTAAGTAGGCACTATGTACAAATAAATGACAAACATTATAATGTACTTACGACTTCCAACTCTTTAACTTACTTCAGCTGTTAAATCATAATCAATTTATAAAATTACATTGAGCGTTTGTTTCTCAAGTCATTTGAAAGACAATAATATAATCCCTTGCAATAATATAATATGTATTAAGTAAATGTTATGCATCAATGTTGTATATTAATTATAAAGACTCGAATATTATGTTAATATGTACCTATAAAAGTATAAATAATCAAATATTACCTTGTTTTAGTATTATTTATGATTCTGTATACCTATCAACTACTATATTAATACAGTTTATTAAATATAATAATATATAGGTAGTATATATCTACATAATAATGTTATATATATTATATATAATTTTTAGATTCTGAACAGAGTGATGAATGTATTGATTTTACAATGATGTGTGTTTTTTTTTTGTATGTTGGTCACCATGTTTTTGAGCAGTAAAAGTGCTTCGATTTTTAAATTCAACACTGTCAACTCAACACAGATTCGCGTTTTCTTTAGGTGATTTAAATTTCAAAATATTTTGAAGTGTCGATAAAATTGTTTTGGCCCAATGAAAATACTTGAAAATTTAATACAAAGTTTCTCATAAGTTATTCTTAAAGTGATTAAAAAATTATAAGAATACATGGGCACAATTTTTTTATTTGCATTTGAAGTTCAAATATTGACAAAAATCATCAAAACCCTGAATATTTACTAATTATTCTGTAGGTATAATTCATAAAAATTGTTATGTAAGTAACTAAGAGTTGAAAATCCGACACGAAATTTTCCATAAGTTTAGCATATAATAATTATTATAAAAGAACTTAAATTTTGGTGTATTCAGGCCACATAACATTTTTATTTTATACTATATAAATTTATAATAAACAGAATTTTTAAAAACGTTAAATTTTTTAATAATTACAAAAATTATTTTTATAACAAAAAAAAAAAAAAGGTTGGAAAAATAATTCAGTATAGTAAAATACTACACGGCAGTCTTCGAATTAAAAAAAATAAAATAATATAGGTATTATTATTACAATATTACAATTAAAAATAATACAATAAAATGAATAACGTATTATTATAGTCCACTACACAAAAATTTGTTCATAACACCATCATTTCATGACTGACATCAATGGATTTTCAGACTGAACTAGTGTCTAGTTACCCTGCATGTGTAAACTTCGTAAAGTTTAAAAGTATGAAATGTCTGAAACAAGTTCAATAGTAAAAGTGAATTATATAATAATAGTATGTATAATATTTGAATTATCAAATTTCATATTTAAAAAGCATAACAATTATTTTTACCGTTATATTATGATGACCATTGACGCAAAATTTGGTTCGTGAAAGTTATGGGCTAATTTTAGCATCATTCGTGAAACACACTTTTATCTAAATGACTTCATACTCCTCACTGTATATGTTTTCAACACATTTTATATTTTAACTTAAATGAAATCAAATCTATAACTCGGTTAAAAGTTGGACAAAAAAAAATGATTTAAAAATAATTTTTTAAAAACTTCTATTTCCAATAATTCAAATTTATATAATATTTGAATGTACAGATGCTGAATATTTAGTAAGCATAACCAATTTAGAGTGTCTAGACAGCTTTTAAGTGTAACAAATCTCAGTCAAAACATCATTCAACATGTAGATGTAGATACATCTAGATACAAGAGAAATATATTCATCACTGACAGTTAAGAAAACTTCCTGATAAACAACTCTATTTCTTCTGTATCTATATTTACAGCCATTATTTGTTTTTTTTTAAGTGCTCATACAACAAATTAGGTGTCTAAACAACCCCATGTGTGTTGGTGAAAAATTAAACTTGGCACCCCTTGCTAAATACTCAGCAAATGTACACACAAATACTTCACAGAATAGCCATTGCCCATTGCCTTATTTTGGGGTTAGGGAATTATTTTTTAAGCTCCAATGGTCTGTACAAAATGGAGTACCTACTAACTCTCACCACATGTATTTTTTTCAAACGCTCGAATATCTTCAGTTGAACGTCATAGTTATAACAATGAAGACTATCCAAGTATTTGAGGTTCTTTAGATTCTAGATCTGCACAGACCAAACCCCAGTGACTAATGACTTTAAATTTATTGGAAACATCAACTTTTTGGTCGAAAATAAATCGATTTTTTTAGACCATCTTTTAACTAAAACAAATCCTTTTTCACTAAGGTTCACATAAAAAAAGTGTCTAATACATAGGTATATGTCAGATTCATAATATGTATTTATTAATTTCATGTAGTCATTAATAACTGCATCACTTAGATAAAATTGTTTGTTTTGATTACTATTGCCACTACTATCCATAATTTCTTGTTTCCGCAAACTAAAATTATATAATAATATACAATTTAATTGTTTTATACTTGCTATTTTTGTTGCATTAATGACAATTAACATTAATAAAGTATTAAATTTAAATAATTTAACATAAAATATGATAATTATCAATATCTATTATAATGTGTCCTAAACAAAATTTAATATTATTGATTATATTCTTCAATATTCTTCAGTCATCATGCTTGCTCCTTAAATACATTACTAACAATATGAATTTGATTATTTATAATTGTTTTAATAACATGAGTACCTGAATGATATTCATTATTGAGTATATTATATTATTATTACATTTATTAGGTACCTAATTGTATAAAATTATATGTTTTTAGATCAAAAAGTATGAAATGCTAGTATTAAGATCGTAAACCATAAACTTGTATATGCTCAAAATTACTTTTAATCTTTTATCTAATTGTTAAACACACATGCATATATTTCCTTTTACTCAATTTTTTATCATACTCTAATGTAACCACTAATATAATGTAAATAAGAGTTTTCAAAGTGGTCTATATACTATATTTATGCTGCATGAATGATGTGTATAGGTTAGGATTGTCCAATATGAATATTGTAAAATAGTATTATAACTCTACTGATTTATGTAAAAGAAGATCACATAAATTTATTCTTTTTAGAAATATTAATATAACCAAAATAATAGGAATATATACATATTACTATATTAAATTGGATAAAATAATATCGCATAGTTAATTGTTACCACTTTATAAATATAGTAAAAGGATTTTATTACAGAAATCATTGATATTCAAAAATATATAAGTTAAGTACTTTTAGACCTATTAAAACAAAATAAATTAACTTATTGATTTCTTAGTATTCATTTAGAGTTATTATGCAATTATTTCGGGTAATCAAAATAATATTAACTATTTTATCAATAGTACAAAATAAATATACAGTATGAGATATTTTTTTATAAATCAATCAAGGATAAATTATAACCAATGCGTGTTCTGTTTAAATGTCTACTAAATTTTTATTTTTAATAAATTCTTATAACATGTAAAATTGAAAGGTGGTTTGTTTTACGAATCAAATAAGGCTCAGCATGGCAAAAAAATTTGGAAAATATATATTGAAAACTTACTTAATCAATATTCAAAATAATGATAGTATTTAAAAATTAAGCATAATTAACTAATAGTTATACACGTGATATATATATTTATTATTTAATTTATGTATGCAGTTTTATGGAAATTTTAAAAGGCATTTTACTCAAACATGGTTAATGGTTATCTACAGGTATAATAAAAATATTTTTGCTTGCTTTTTAAAATATAAATTTTTTTTTAAATCTAACTCGCATACTTAAACTTAATTTTCATTAGAATTAACATTTTTAAATTTGACTTTACCTAAGTGAAAGTGAGCATAATATAAAAAAATCATTTTTAAAAGCATGTTTAAAATTTATGAAATTTAGCACTATTCTAAAAAAAGATTTGGTACCTACAGTAAGAGAAATATTGCAACAGATATTACACGATTAATAAAAAATTAGTCATAATTAGAAATTATAATAATGTTAGACAAAATAGGAAAAATATATAATATTTCATATAGTGATAATAAGAATATAATAAAAAAAAAACTATACATATGATTTAAACAAAATCTTAAGTTATTATCTTTAGATTAACTAAAAGATTTAATTGACTTTTAGTAGCTTAAACTGAGAAACTTCAATAATAGATATGATAATATATTTTACAAATATAACTATGCCAACAACTTGATTACAATATAATTTTTAGAAATATTAAAAAAGATAAAATTTGTTGAGTTTAAACTACAATCAATTAACTAACTTGTATAATAACAAAACACGCTGGTTTGACGTTCTCTTAAGTAACATAATACTTTTCTTTTCTAATATAAGTTATACCTATTAAAATATGTTATTATAGATCTAGTACTGGAGCAATAAGAAAAGCGAAGACATATAAAAATTTACAAACGCACAAATTGCAATACCTATATAAATTTATTTATCAGGTGTACCTTGACCATCTCACTTTTTGGAAAAATTTAATATTATGACATGATATATTATATAAATATATACATTTATTCACTATAGTATACAGTTACCTAAGCATAATTTATAGATTTATCTTTGGAATATATACTGGTATATACTTATCTACATGTACATAGTAGATATTATGATGATGGCATCTCAGTTCTATGCCGAATATAGTGAGCGCATGAACGATTACTTTCAATTATACATATGCTATGTTAAATCTACAGTACTATTATGATTTTTGTATAATTTATACAGTAAAAATCATGTACATATTAATAAAATATTATAATTAAATAGTATAATGAGCATAAGTTATGTATAGGTATTTTGGTGTTGAAATATAAGTTAAATCTAAAATACATAGTGGGTTATAAACGTTATACCTAATGTTACAAGATTAAAGATAAATAAAATTTTCATTAAAATGTTATAATAATGTTATACAGATGCAATTAATATATTGAGATTACTTAAGCCAATACAAATATAATAGTTAGGTATATCATATAACTATAAAGGTATAAAGGTTCCTAGAAATGTCTGGTCGCTCTGGCTCTACACAGGTCCGTGACAAGTGCTGTCGCCAGACGCCGCGTCCGGACACGCTGCAAGGAAAACGTACTTTAACGTTTTTATAGCACGAGGAATTGAATTATAATAATAACTTTAAATTGTTAGTGATTAAGGATTAAGTATACAATATTATTATATAAAGATGATCGTAATCGAGTAGGTGTTTACCTTAAATACTTTGAAAAAATGTAAGCCGATTTTCAGAATGCGTTACTCAACTATACTATGTACTGCTGGGATAATAAACAAGTAGCGCTCTGTATTTGATGCGTATAGTCTGGATGAAAAGACTCATGATAGAAATAACTATTTCTATCATGAAAAAACTAAACTGACGCTAAGCGGCAAAACTGACGAGTGACGACCGTAGAATAAAGACGACCGCTCAAGTGTTCAAAGTTCAACTCTCAACTGCTGCTCAGCAGTCAGCGCCCCAGCGCGGCCAGCAGCCAGCTTGCTGTCCTGCAGAACCAAACGGCAAAAATAATGTCATAATATTATCTACTCCCTCTGAATAGTTCCACCACCAATGGCGTGAGGCTTACACAATATATCACAGAACAACCCGACCGTATCCGTAATCTGACAAGATGTTGGTAATGTGCTAAGTCTATAAAAACGGAAACAATCCATTGGCCACCGGAACATGTGTTTATGTCACCTAATATTGCTAAAAACGGGCAAATTTAAATTGCAATAGTTGCATTTTACTGTAATATTGTTATTTGAAATTAGTTTATTCATTTATTGTTAAATAAAACAATATTATAAATTATAAAAATATATTGTTCTGTGATAATGTTGATAATATGATTTATTTAAGTGATAACGTATGCCGCTTCTTCCTGGAGACCGTATTCAAATTTCAAGGCCAAAGTGACCCGATTTGGCCAATATCACACAGCGACACATACCGTACACAAAGCTGTGTATATTTATATTATAACAGTGAAGTTCGCGTATCAGTTTCCGCCATGTTGGTTGTTGGCAAAATAAAATAAAATAGGTAAGGTACAGCACCACCTCCCCTATTTTTTTATTTTTTTCATTCTGTTGTAATCTTATTTTATAATTTTAATTTAAATCTTTTAAGACTGGTTATAGAAAAAAACTTAAATAGGTAACTAATAATAATCATATTACACAGACGACTAATGAAACCGCGTCTTTACGTAATTAATATATAATATTACTCACAATAACAAAATAATTATAATTAGACAAAAATATAATAAACAAATATACAGCTATTGCAATAATATTATTATTTGTGTATATGTGCTGATCAGTCGCGAGTAGGTGCCATTATATGGATTATGGGCTAACGATCATAGGTACCTGGCTGTTGTAATTTTTAACCGCGGCGTTGGGACCATTATAAATCATAGCGATAACTAATGGGTGTAAACAATATATAAGCACAGGTTTTTTTATAGATTTATGTCTTACTTAGTGACTTACACATTATATATTATCAAATAGGTATATAATAACTTATTCCATGTTAATTGGAAGGAAATATACGATAAGTTTTACTGCTAACTAAGTTCTTCCTTTCCTCTCTCTCTCTCTCTATATATATATATATATATATATATATTTAATATTCTTATATTATAAAATATTATGTACAGATAACTATTTGAGTCTCCAAGATATAAATTATTTTGCAGTACAATGTTAAACTGACCATTTGAAATCGTTAAAGAAACACGTGAAGGCAATAATATATATGTATATATGTATATAGACTATAAAGAGAGAGACCTAACCCACGCTTTGTAAGAGATTTTGCAGGATAATGTTAGGGGTTGCTATGTTTTTTTTGTTCGTCTCTCGTTCATCTCTGAGAATAATAGAGACTACACAGGTTAATGCTGTACATATGGGTATATTAGGTATATAAAAGGGACTGTATTTATTCAAAGACACATCTTGCAGGTGTTCAAAAGAAGCATCTGCCTTCACATGATTCTAAACGATTTCAAATGGACCATTCAACATTCTACTGCCAAATAATTTATACCTTGTCGTAATTATCTGTACATAATATTTTATAATATAAGAATATAAAATATTAATATTATGTATACCTAATGTATATTATATACGTACGCATACATTATATGGATATATATATATAGGCGCGGACGATATTTGTGATATACATATTATGTTTGAATACATTTGTCATTGTCCTTTGGAATGTCGGATAAGAGCTGTTTACGGGCCGAGCACGACGTCCTGTGAGCTGTTGTTTTGACTTAGGAGACCCGCCCTGGTGTAGAGAAGTATATGGCGTTCAAGACTCAAAGTTAGAAAATTTACAAAATATCGAAAATATTCTTTCTTTTTTATTGAGTTTACAATGTATATAATATTATATAATGTATTTTATTTATACGGTTATATACCTATATGTGCTGTAGGGTATTAACAATTTTGGTGTATAAAGATTAAATATGAACTTGTTATAGAAACGGAGATCGGAATTGAAATCTCTGCGAACAGCGAAGGTAAATGCTAACGCTGACCACCTATAGTGTCTACGTATTACATATATTATATATATATTATTAATATTTAATATTCCTATATTCCTATATCAAATAAACTTATCTTGTATACAATAAGGTAAATTTTTTTTTTAAATTTCAAATAAACCTCGGAAAAAATAATCGAATGCGGAATGATGAATTTACAGCCGTCCTATATTGCTTGTATTGCTGTCGCGGCTATAATTACGGCTGTGTTCGAAAGACCGTTTTCATAATCCCTCACCGCGTGCATAAGCATATTTACCTTACCATCAGAGCCGTGCACGTTTTATAAATAAACATAATAATTCTATTATTTTCGATTTTACCTATTATCTTATAATTAGAATTTCTACTGCATATTATATCCTATTTACATAGGTATATCGTTCGCTTCTAGATAGAAGACACGATCTACATTGTACAACGGCAAAGCGGCACAGATGTCTATATAGATGTTAGTATAGAAGTCTGTGCAAAGCGGTAGTGGGTACTGGCAAACATGACAAATTTTGTCATGCTGGCAAAGGTTCATTGATATTTTATTCATATTTTACTCATTTTGCTGCCGCTCATAGTGCACGCGTTGTTACAGGCTCACAGTAATTCTTCGGTATAAATTTAAATACCTACTACGATAATACTATCTATACGTTATTTTATATAGTATTAAGTATCTTATTATAATGACCTTTTTTATAATTGAAAGGTCTAATTAGATAAAATACATTTACAAATGTTAACAAATTTTTTTTCCTAGGCACCTATAATAATTATGATTTTTTATGATTATGAACAATTACAAATTTAAAAATGTGGCAATATTGTAAAATGTTATGTTATATTATTATCTATGTGATATTAATTTTATTGTATGTATACGTGGTATGTGGATGGTTTTCCCTTACGTCGTTATCGATGGACGACGGACTATTTCCTAATAATATAGTCAAGGTAGGTTTATAATTTATATATTATGTTATTTCAACGATATCGATGATGTACCTGCGTCGATACTCGGAATCATGTCGGAATGACGGCCGATTAGCGATTACCGACAGATAACCGAAAGTTAGTTACTTGTTGTCCGTCGTCGAATAATAAACGCATCAGATACCTAATTAAATTTTTCTTATTTATTATTTACACTCCACAGTCCACACACAGCCCCGGTCGTCTACGGTCTACGCTAGTACGCTACGAGCTACCATTTTATGTAACTTTATATATACACAAAATTTGCTACAAAAATAATGCAAAGTTCAGTTTCCTTGGAACATAAATGCAATTTTTTTACATTAATTCTAAGTAGGCTAATCAAGTATGTAATTTCAAGCGTACCTTAATGGTTGAATAAATAACTAATGTTGACCACGTTGGAAATATTGTTTAATTTTTAAAATTTATCATTAATCATAATATTTACATTGGAAATTTGCAAAGTAACTACCCATTCAAGCTAGCAGAATTCTTTAAACAATTGATGCGGTTCATTTTTTTTATGTTGTATATTGATAATGTTTATGTATTGAAATAATTTTATCTTTTTTATTGATGATAAGATGTCGTCAACATAATATATATACCAGTATCACACAATGGTAGTGGCCGTGGTGGTGGCGATGACCGTGACCGTGCCGGCGGGAAAACGTATTATAGAAGCAATAAGTATACTTAAAAGTTACCTACTAATTTTGTTTTTATAGTTTTATCTATCTACGGGTTTCCCAACCGGTGTACCCGGTGCCGTGAATTTTCAAAAATTTGGTAATTAGTTAAAATATAATAATAATATTTTTTTTTTCTATCCTAAATAAATACACTATTTTAAACTGTTTGCTAGTAATATACTGATATACGACTACTTTGGTATTAATTATTAATATGATAAACTACGAAAGCCTATTATAAAAAAATATGTATACATAATAAGTCAGTGACAAGTGTGCCACGGCTAAATATGGATTGGAATTAGTGTGCCGCGAAGGCAAAAAGTTGGGAAATTTGTTTATTCTACTTGAATGTTATGTTTTAAGTATACCAAATATTGTATGTACACATTATATATGCAATATTACCCATGACTTGTAACTACACAACGTTAACAATGATTAAAACATATTTACATTTTTTTTCTTTAACAACTAATAACTATAATAATATTTAAAACTCATATAATTTATCGCTATTACCTACTGTGTTCGGTATTCACCAGGAAAAGGTGGTTTAAAGGTTGTATCTATCTGTGCATTGCCTATTTTATAGTCAGCCTATGCACTCAAAGTTATTCAAAAATCACATTTGGCACCTACCTATATATTTGGTTACGTTAAATTTGTTTTACTTTTACAAAAATATTGATTTTTTCCATAGGCACTTGGCACTTGGCTCTCATTATCAGGGGGCAAAAATTAATCATAGTTTATTGACCCATTTAAACATTTTCTCATATTCAACTTATCTAATACATAATAATATACATTCCACCTAAATTTTACTGGTTATCTCAATAAGAACGAATATCATCTCACACTCCTATACTTTTATAATTTATTTTTAATTAATTTCCCAGTCAAGTGCCATTAATGGGTGATTTCTTATTCCTATTTTCATTGTATTTTTGTTCTATCACCACATACACTTATAGTGCTATATAGTACAGATTTGCATCTTAATAATAAAAAAAAAAATAGCTATGTGGTTTATGTTATGTTTTAAAAGTTATCATAATATATTTATATTCAGTTTTCTAGAATTAACATTAGTTTATATTAATTTATGGTAATATTGATAATTCTGATCTGACTTAACATGGAGAATAATTTTCTTACATAATTTTACAAAAGTAATTTCAAAATAAATATTTTATAAAAATTAAAAATTGTTAATATAATATTTAATTTAAGATGGCAAAATCATGAGTTTGCTCTCTCAATACTTTTCCTGGGGGGGGGCAACTGCCCCCTCATGCCCCTCCTAAATGCCGACTATGATTTTGTTAATATTTCATAATTGTTACCATTGATTATAAATACTACATACATATAACTATATTAGTATTTAATATTTATAATCAATGTTGTTACTTTGATCTTTGTATTTTATAACATCTTGATTGAAATCACCAATCAATATTTTGGTCATGGATTTGTTTTAATTGTAATGCCTTTGCTTTTATAAAATGTAATATTTGCTCCAAAAGGGACTATAATGCTGCTGACTGTAGATTCAACAAGTCAGTTAATCACGCATCAATCATGGTAGCTGCCACAGCAGCTGCAAAGGCAGCAGCTATGACCAAAGCCAAACGACTGGAAGCTGAGGCTGCTTAGGCACCTGCAACAGTACCAGCACCAAACAGTGGTGCAGATGGTGAGAAAAAAATAAAAATAAAATTTAAATAATATGATAATGATACACATTTGTTACAGATGCTGGGAAAGTAGTTGATGGCCAAGAATAAGTATTCAGCCACCCACATATAAAATTTATAATTACATTGTTTTGTTTTATATTTTTTCTTTTCATTTTTCTAGATTGTTGTAAGCAAAAGTTAATAGTTAATACATAATAAATTTAACTAATTTTATTACACGCTGAAATTAATTAATAGATTAAATTAGTTTTAAAAAAATTAACTTTTTTTTTTTATTAAAATATTTTAACTGCCTAGTTGATGTCCACTCTTAAAGATATGACTTGGTACATGTTATATAGTTTTATCATAGTACACGTATTTGTGTCCAAAGTGTTCTTATGATAAATAAATAATTTAGTTAAACATATATTACAAACTTTAAATACCCATAACTTAATTTAAAAATAAAATATAGATGAAATCTACCTGTAATAAAGTTCCTTATAAAATATTATCCTTAACATAGTTTTGATTTGTTGGTAATAAAATTTTTTGAACTTTTCTTTAGTTCATAAATATATTTCATCATTGTCAATTTTGGATGGATGACATCTACTGAATGATAGGTGCTATTATACTACTGAATAACAATTTGATTGTTTTTGCAATTAATTATAATTGTGAGGTATGAAGTATAAACATTAAATTGTTGTTAAGAACCTCCCTGCGTTTGCCACTGGCAGGTTTTAAATTTATAAAAATATAAAAACATTTTTATTTATAATTAACCTCGCCAAAAACTTAGGTCTTAAAGAACTTAAAGTATTATAGAACATTTTAAATATTCATAATAATGTAAATGTGTAAGTGTAACTATATAAATCTTACTCTTTAGTATTATGTGCGAACATCTCTATTTGCTATCTAATAATTTGTATTAGATATAACTCAATAAGATTTTATATTTAACTTATGATTAATACAACAATATACAAATGGCAACCAATAAATATGAACGACTTACAAAAGTGTCATAATAATATTATAATACTCTCTCTTTGTTATTCTAAGCTATTGATATTGCTATACCGTTTACATAATTCTTTATTATGTTTCTTGCTTGAAAAAGAAATTGTATTTTCAAACATCCAACATTTTAATATAATAATATAGTTATTTTCCATGTTATTAATATTAAATACAGGTATAATAATGCCTACAGGTAATTTTTCTGCTACATTTTTTGAATAGCAAGGATTGAAGGATGTTCCTTATTCTATTTAGCAACATTAAAAAAAGACAAATTGTTTTTAATTAAATATTTATCCATTTTGGCATACAATTATCACAATTACATATATAATTGCAGAATTATACATTATATATCACTAGTTACGAGCTAATGAATAAATATTAACAAAAAAAAAACCAGAATACAAGAATAGATATTAAGCTAAAAACATGCAAATTTTGCCCCAATAATATAGCTTACTGAATGGTTTTAGAGCAAGCAAAACACCTTTTTTAAAAGTTGTAGAGGAGAGGAGGAGAGTTATATCGGGTGAGGTATAAGACTCGATTTTTGATATTCAAATTTTTTATACTGATAATTCACAAGTAAAAAAGTGAAATAATAAATAGAAGTGAAAACAACAATTCACAAAAAAAAATGAATACCTAAATAATACTTAATTTAGATGTTAATTAATTATTTAAAAAATCTATTAAAATTTTAAAATAATTACATGTTTAAATATAATAATTATCATATTGGTTATGACTTATGAACATGATGTAAATCTAAAAACAGTATATTTTTTTCTTTAATAAATATTGTTATTTTTCAAGAACATATTTAAAAAAAAAATATATTGGTAACAATGTTTCGCATCTCTTCGAGAAGATTCGATCTGCATTTTGGTCACCCCTGTTTTGTTATATTTAAAAAATATATCATACAACATATTATGCTGGATAAAGGTCTATATTCACAGTTAACACGTATTATCAGTCATCATGAGACAGTTCGGGTCCGAGTATGACAAAATAGATAGGTATGATCACATCATTACTGATACAGTGATACGCACATTCCCCTTCAGACCCAGTTATGCGCTGGATCAGACGAGAACACGTACCGATGTGATCATACCTATCTATTTTGTCGTCATGGGTCCGAGGGTCAGTCTCAATTTTAGAAAACAACATTTTACTTGGAACTAAATATTATTACTATAATACCTACTAAATTGAGTAAATTACTGTTTTCGTTTTTGGAATGTATACGAATTCCGAATTAAAAATAATACCAATTAAAAAAATGTGGGTCGTTATAATGTAGGTAGGTAGGTATTTGGTTACAGAGTTTAGGGATGGATGCTGACACCAAATTTCTTAGAATTTAAATACCCGCGTCTGCTACATTGTAGAAATTCGGTATTGTATTATATTCCATTAGAAAAAATGGTTTATCGATGTCTTTTATCTTGAATGTCAATAGGACGCCATAAGGGTGTAACGGATGTCAAACCGGCTGCGTCCGTCGCGTAATTCAAGTACCTATTGTAGTAGGTAGGTAAAGACGACCCAACTCCCAAGGATTTTTATTATTCTGGCCACGAGACTAAATGTACTAACATAATATTTTTAACACATGTATTTTTGACATATTATTTAATTTATATTTTTCTACAAGGCTACAGACTATACAGTTCTCTATCTTTACATCTTAATAAAATCTTTAATCTATATGGTACACCCCCCCTCATTGAAAATTTCTGAGGCATGCCATTGCAGTCTATATATGCATTATACATATTTTTAGTTGTTTTTGCAAAAGATATTGACTGAATTATTTTTCTCCATTAACTTTAAGTGTTAAATAAACGTTTATTTTTTTTTTACTAACCGAGTCGTTTATATAATATAGGTATGGATTTTTATTTAGAGCTCACTGTTGGACATGCCGTATGGCGTCAGGTTCGACAAACATACACACACGTTTACAAATCTCAAACCCTCACTGACGATCTTGACCCTAGTACCTATAATTTAACACAAACCGTATAGGTATATATTATAAAATATATTATTTAAGTTTCTTTTCAGTATAACAATTATCAGGTATAGTAGGGATGGACATTCAGACATTCTATTATTCGAATAGGTATAGGTAAAACCATGTAGGTAGTCACCCAAATTTTTGATACCCAGTAGGTAAGCATGGAAACATTATTCACTTTTCATTCGAGCCTTGTGCTGGTCGGTCGTCAAGTATCTACAACACCGCCAACACCATCGGACGAGCAAATTCCTACTCCCAAAAATGTGTTAGTCTACAATACGCTGTACGAAGACTAAGGGAACGTTTCGTGTCATCATTTCTATCCGGTTCCAGAGATAAAAGGTAATTATTATAACGTCCATTTCATTTTTTTTTTTTTTATTATATATTTAACTTATTTAAAGATTCTCGATTGACTGATTTTCACTGTTGCCTGGTGTATTGTTTCATGGCTAGTATAGTGATATTATGTCAAAAAATATTGTACGTTATTTTCATAATTTATAAATTAGTTTAAGTAATAAATTAAGTTCTCTCTCAAAACAAATCGATCATTTTAGCATTTCGTTCTAGTTATAGAACTGTGGTAACAGTTGTTGTATATACCTAGGTACTTATGTTTTAATAGAATTACGTGATTAATGAGTATGGAATTCTCTCTTAAAATATTATTAGGTACATTTCAACTGGGTCGTAGCCCGTAGGTATACTATAGACGACCACTAATATTACAGTATAATATAATATATATGTAGCAAATGCATATCTTTATAGTTTATAGGGATATAATAGTATTAAAATATAGATATAAGATATATATATATATATGTAATAAATGTTTTAGCGCGTAAGTCAGTAGGACTCGGAAATTGTCTGAGGTAACATATTATTGTTTTTAACGCCGACGTTAACCGACCACTGCTGTGAGTACACGGAAAATTTCTCTGCTGACGTAGTGGTCGGCAGAAGGGTGTGTGTGTGGGTAATTGTTGTACGCGCACAGGCGGATATAGTGTGTCATATTCGTAGGGGCGCTTAACATGTTTGTCTTATCTATGTAAACACATCTTTTTAGACTCTTCGACCGTCTGGTGTGGCTTGATTGTGTTATTGACGGGCTTAAACCTCCCCCCCCCAATATCTACCTACGTGTACGCGGAGAGGCAAAAGGCTATTACACGGACTTCTGTACGATATTGTATGTTTGTTTCAATGTAATATTTATGTATTCGAACAATGTAATTTTGCCTTTGCACAAATCAATTAAGCTAGCCAAATTGAATTTTCGATTTAAGTCATGACTAACAAACCTAAGTACGTTAAGCACTTGTCAGTCACAAATCAAATTAATGTGGCACATAGCATTATATATTCCCTTTAAATTTGTATGAATATACTTCTTAGAATTTATATTTTTTCTATGTTTTTCAACAATCGGTTCATTTTGTTAGTATAAATAATAGAATATAATAATTCCATAAATATGTTTTGCTTAAGATGTACTAAGAGTATGTTAAAAGAATCTATGAGGATATTATTTATTAGATACCTATCTGAGGAAAAATTTGGAAAATATTCATGGAATATTTCATTGGTGTCTACACAAATATTAAGTTAATATCCAAGAAAAGATAAATCTTTGTGAAATACTTGCCAAGATATTTATTAGATATCTAGGAAATACATCATTAGATCGTCAAAGTATACACTGCAAGTGTTCCACAAACATATAATATCTATTACTGATCTAGTTTTTTAAAATTAACTGACTACCTATACATTATTTACATGCATCAAAAAATACTTTACATAATTTTATATAAATAAATTTCATAATAAGAAAATAAAATAGCTTTATCTTTATTTAATTATCAATTGTAAAATAATTAATACATACAACAAATATCAATAAACAATGTAATTTTATAAATTTTGATATACATAATATAAGGAAGGTACCTATACAAATTATATAAAGTAATAATAAAATAATTATCGTCAAAACTTTAAGTTAACCATTAACAATACTAATATAATATGTTATATAAATAAATTTAAAAATAGAGAAATAAATAAGATCATCTTTAATGGAATGTAGCACCTGCACGTGTTTTACGTCTTACACAAGTATGTTATAGTACATTTTTGTCCACTAGTTTCACTAGTATGCTTTTAGTTTAGATACTAGAGGTAATAGATAAACTATTACCTAACTTTGTAATGTATGAAAACTATAAAATATTTAAAACCAACGAGAGAATACAGATGATGTTCTTACTTAAAAGTCTGATAATAAATCACTCTAATATCAAAATTAAAAACACACTATTGAAACTGGTGAACAAAAATTAACTATGATAATATCATATATTATATTTTAATATATTTTATATATTATATGAGTGTAAGACACAGACAATTTATGTGGATATAGCATCTTCTTAAGTACTTTAACTTTGTTATCTAAAAAAGGTGCTGGAAATTGACAGTATATAATATCTTCTTTGTATTTGGCTGTGTAGTTAGGTATTATGTTGATATTGTTGACCAGACACGGCGCTAAGGGATGGAGCAGGGAGAGCTATAGACCCCATAAAATTTTCAACCAAATTTACCTCCGCTAGCCCCCCTCTCAACCATCACTGAAAAATTTAACAGAACGTCATATATTATTTTTATAAGAACTAAATTATTAATTTTATCATTATTTTAAATTATTGATAATTTATTTAAATAAATACTTTCATTTCCTTTAGTATTTATATAAATTTAAATATTTTTACTATAGTCAAATACCTACTAATAATATAGGTAATAAATTATACAGTGGACTAACATGTAGGCTATTTTTCAATAGATAATTATATTATTATTATATTTACTTATAAATAATAGATATTCTATGACAATAATTAATTGTAATGTTACTATCTAATATTTATCAATGCATTTTATTTTTAATTAATTTTAGATGTTTTATAACGCCATTATCCTTCACAATGTCATATTCTTGTACTTAATTCATACTAAATTTATTTAGTGAGTTAATAAAAAAATATTTGTTAAATTTGCATGGTATAAGTGTATAATAATATACTTAATAAATCTACAATCTAGATTTGATTGTAACGAAAGATATTTGTACTTTGTAAGTGTATCCATTAAATTTATAATTAGTTTTAGTTCAAATGTTTAAAATATTCTGTATTGAACACAATATGGGTATTTATGTTTAAATTGCCTGTAACTTACAAGGCTTTACACTAGTTTTAATAGATCTATAATATTTTATAAAAAGTATAAAGTAACTTCCTACAATATGTACTTTAAACTTTAAAGTATATATTAAAATATTCCCTTTTTAGTTTTTAAATAGGTTGTATTTTTAAAGCATTGATAATTATTAAAAAGTTCACTCATATTATTTATTTAGAACTTAGACTACTGAGGTCTGAGAGTGATGTAAGAAGTAAAGTGTGCTAAAGCCATAATAAGTAAAATGAAATGCAATTATTTATCAAAATAATCACTACCTATACCTTTAAAAAATCCAAGCCCATGTATATAAGCACATATTAAGACCTTCAAGAGCCCCTATCAATGAAAAAAATTCTTTAAAATTATAAAAGTATATAATAAAACTAATTTAAATATTTTTATTTAAGTATGATAATGATTAATGAGGATAAAAAATAATAAAAACATATTATTTTTTAATAAAATATATAATTACAAATAAAATGTAGTTATTTTTATGTAAAAGTTTTTTTCTAGCTTTTTAACAAGCCCAATCGTCCGTTAGTACTAACAAGAAAAAAATAAAAATAAAAATATTTTTATAGCCTTATAGATACTATAAAAAATACAAATAATGGCTCAATGCAATTTTAAGCTGAAAAGACTATGAGTCCTTTACACATGTGGACCCAGGGGACGCTCCCCCACTTAATCTGGGCTTGCATACACAAAAAGTATCTGTACCACCCACACCCCCTGGAAAAAATTCTCTAGCATCGTGCTTGTCATTGATTATGATTAGAATATTTTTTAAGTAATGTAATTGTTCTTTTTGGTGTAAACCGATTGTTATAAGAAACATTGATGTATTCATTTTTTATTTGTCACTTGCTGAAAATACAAATAATATCAAGTACCTAGGTAAAAGAATTATTAAACATGTTCACTTTTTGTTTTTTTTTGACATGTATATTTCTTATGGCTGGGGGTTATTCTGTTAATTAGTGCGACACCGAGAATGTTACCAGTCGAAATGGTGATTGTTTATAGCAACCGGTTGCTATGTAAATTTAAGAAAAAAATAAATAATAAAAATATATATATATATATATATATTATATTTACGGTAGGTAAATTTACAAGGAAAGTTTCAAGTGTTGGAAATCTTAAATAGACATTAACTATATATAAAAATTATTAAGTTATTTATTTACCTACTTAAACCTTTTCTATTATCTTACTATAAATATTAAATAATTAAATATTATTTTTAAATACTAGTTAAATATTTCAATGTGACTTATTAAGTACTTGTAACAATGTATTTTTGAAATTCTTCTATTAAATCAATATTATGTTCAATAGTTTGATAATATTAACAAGTAAATTTTCTTGGTTATAAATATTTAAATTATCATTTGAACAATTTAGATCTAAATAATATATTTTACTCATTATATATCCATATAGGTTATATGTATTTATCAGTTGCATAATAAATATAATTGAAAAAAAATCATAGTATCATTTTTAGATACCAAAATAATTGTACAACCTTAGAGTTACAGTTTACATTAATGTAATTGTTGGTGTCATTAAAAATGCTCTAGGATTTTTGGTAGAGATTTAAAAGTAGAAGTATTCCTCAGAACAGTTAAAACACTTTTCAGAGCATTATGACTAATTTTGTAATCAATATTTCGAAGTTCTTAAAAAATATTTTCATTACTTTCTAAAATTTATTAAGATTATTATTAGCCAAAACATTAGCAAAAGTTTTTTCATTGCTAAATGAAGATGAAGTTGAAATATATGTAATATATATTAATGTAGGTACCTTCTGAATATTACAAAGATCATCAAATAAATGATCATTATCTACATACTTATGTAATAATGATATTTTTGAATTATTCAAAGTGATTGATGAATGATGATGTGTTATTATTTGCACAGACTTATACATTATTTTCTACACTAGATTCGACAAAATGGGTTTGATTTAAACATGATTGAAATGGAGTTTAGAAACCAAACACTTTATTATATTTGATAGTTACCAATTAAAAATAATTAAAAGCACATAAATATGTGAAGTGGGTTGTACTTATAGCTTATGGGTATACCGCATATTCCGGTATAAATATTAATTACTTTTTAGTACCTATATTATTTATTAATAAGACTTCATACCTGATTGGGCTGATTGACCTTTATAAAATAGTAAAACACCTATTTTTAATGTTAAAATTGTTGTTTCGTTCATTTGTTGTGATTTCTGACTACGAGTGACCGATGAATGCCGTTGTATAAACAATTTTAAAATAAGTAGCATAAAACAAAAAAAAAATATTGTAATAGTGCAAACAAATGTCACTAAGTCAGTCTAAGAGTCAAGCCAACAGCGGCCGTCAAGGTGTATACTGTATTTAGTGTTTATCAGTCTTATAATCAGAAGCGTCTATTTTTGTCATTGTTTGATAATAATAATTTGTCGCGATGGTCGTTGCCGTCGGACACCTGTTGCAGGTCGATTACTAGCATTTTTTTGTAAGAAAAAAGTACTTTGTTAAGTTCCAAAAATTTGGCAATTATTGTAAAATAAGGACTTATACTAAGTGTAAAGTACTGTACCTACTAAAATGCACTATATGCCTTTTAGAGTCAGTCTGATCTTGGTGATTTTATTTTATTATTTTATCAATGAACTAATGCACATAGGTAGATATTGTAAAAGCCATATATAAATGTTGAAATTTATAAAATTTAATCCATGATTTTTGTTTGGAATGTTTGTCTACATAACTGTTGATATTTGTTCTCCGTAGGCACTTTTCTTTTTCAATTCCATGTATTAATAAATCAATGTCAATCATTTTGAAAATGTTTAAAAACTTAAAAAAAGTATTACTGTTAATTTGTCATATTGATTAATAAACAAATTACAGTGAAATCTCTCATAATAGACGCCTTTCAATAAACAAGAAAGATGTTTCATTATATATAACTGTACTATATTGGAAGATTATTATAGTGTGAAACAGTGACGTAGGTACGAAAAAAAAATGTTGGGGGTAGTATTTGAAAATCAGTTATTGAAAAGTAGACATTTTTTTTCAAATTCTTTTGTTCCCACCACATCAATGCCCTTATTTATCTATATTTATAAATCCTGTTTCAGTATTTTTATTCTTATTCAAATTATATTAATTATTTTAATTTGTTAGTATTACATTTTTATTACAAAAATCAAATAATTCGGGAGGTGTTTGAACACCCAAAACACTCCCTGCGTATGTTCTTGGTGTGAAAGTGTCGTGTAGGTTTAAGCGCTTGACACTCAATTATACAAGTGATGCGACCAAATGATGCATACGTAATATTATAATTATTAATAATAATTTAATGCTACCTGTCTACCTATAATATAAATTATAACTATTAAAGTTAAATATTTCTTATATAATATTATACATATAGTTAGTATAGTACAGCGGTTCTCAAACTGTGCTCCGCGGAGCCTTAGGGCTCCGTGAAACTAATCTAGGGGCTCCGCGGGCACATCTGAATTAAGTACATATATTATTATTCGTTAAATTGTTACAATAAGTTACATTTATGTTGTATAACATTTGTATATTAGCAATTTATTGATCCATGTTTTTTTATGAGTTGTAAAATTGGTATTTTAAGTTTTTGGGGCTCCGTAAATTTTTTTTAGCATTTCAAGGGCTCCGCGAAAAAAAATGTTTGAGAACCGCTGGTATAGTGTATAGTATAGACTATAAGTATAGTATAGTGTGTTATTGAACGATGATTAGAACGGATTTTCCTAATCACTTATTGATATTTTTCGCCCAAGTTAATAACTAGGTATATAAAACATTTAAAAATACACCCCTTTAATTTGCCCTTCGACGACAATCATGAATAATATCAATATTCGTGTTGTATTAATTGTATTATGTATTAATGAATACTAACACGTGTTTGATTGTCTGTTTTACAGGTCGAAGTTCCGGTGAGACAGTGATCGAGACGTACAATATTATCACGAAAACGTTGATCAGAAATATAAAAAAAAAACAACGAACGACATGTCGCAAAACGAAGAAGAAAACGTGTTGACATCTACTAATTCGACTAATTCTACTGCTAGCGAATCGTTGTCGTCAGAGATGTGTGCCCTCGAACTGTCGCCGTCCACCATCATGATGCTATTGCCGTTGTGCGACGATCTACAACTGGAACCCAACCAGCAGCAGATGCCGTCGTCACATCAAGTGGTGCATACAAACAACTATCGTCGTCAACTGCAGCCTATGCCGCCGACGATGATTGCAAACAGCGGTATTCCGCCCACGTCACCGCCGTGGATCGGATCGATTGTGCCGCACAACCCGTCATTCTTGTACCGTGAATGCTGCAGCTTTAATCCGAACGCGTACTATAATAGCGCGTCTTCGGCACTGCAGCAACAGCAGCGTCTAGGCGTCGAACAAATGCAGTTTGAGGACCCGAGGTTACAAGGGACTCAGTCCGTGCAGCAGCAGCAGCAGCAGCGTCGAGGCGTCGAACAAAATATGCAGTTGGTGGAACCGAGGGTGCAAGCGTCGTGGGCACAGCAGCAGCAGCAGCGTCGAGGCATCGAACAAAATATGCAGGTGGTGGTACCGAGGGCGCAAGCGTCGTGGACACAGCAGCAGGATCAGCAGCGTCGAGGCGTCGAACGAATGCAGTTTGAGGACCCGAGGTTACAAGGGACTCAGTCCGTGCAGCAGCGTCGAGGCGTCGAACAAAATATGCAGGTGGTGGTACCGAGGGTGCAAGCGCCGTGGGCACTGCAGCAGGAGCAGCATCGTCGAGGCGTTAAACGAATGCAGTTTGAGGACCCGAGGTTGCAAGGGACTCAGTCCGTGCAGCAGCAGCAACAGCAGCGTCGAGGCGTCGAACAAAATATGCAGTTGGTGGAACCGAGGGTGCAAGCGTTGTGGGCACAGCAGCAGCAGCAGCGTCGAGGCGTCGAACAAAATATGCAGTTGGTGAAACCGAGGGTGCAAGCGCCGTGGGCACTGCAGCAGGAGCAGCATCGTCAAGGTGTTAAAAGAATGCAGTTTGAGGACCCGAGGTTACAAGGGACTCAGTCCGTGCAGCAGCGTCGAGGCGTCGAACAAAATATGCAGTTGGTGGAACCGAGGGTGCAAGCGTCGTGGGCACAGCAGCAGCAGCAGCGTCGAGGCATCGAACAAAATATGCAGTTGGTGGAACAGAGTGTGCAAGCGTCGTGGGCACAGCAGCAGGAGCAGCAGCGTCGAGGTGTCGAACGAATGCAGTTTGAGGACCCGAGGTTGCAAGGGACTCAGTCCGTGCAGCAGCAGCAGCGTCGAGGAGTTGAACAAAATATGCAGTTGGTGGAACCGAGGGTTCAAGCGTCGTGGGCACAGCAGCAGCTGCAGCGTCGAGGCATCGAACAAAATATGCAGTTGGTGGAACCGAGGGTGCATGCGTCGTGGGCACAGCAGCAGCAGCAGCGTCGAGGCATCGAACAAAATATGCAGTTGGTGGAACCAAGGGTGCAAGCGTCGTGGGCACAGCAGCAGGAGCAGCAGCGTCGAGGCATCGAACGAATGCAGCTTGAGGACCCGAGGTTGCAAGGGACTCGGTCCGTGCAGCAGCAGCAGCGTCGAGGAGTTGAACAAAATATTCAGTTGGTGGGACCGAGGGTGCAAGCATCGTGGGCACAGCAGCAGCAGCAGCGTCGAGGCATCGAACAAAATATGCAGTTGGCGGAACCGAGGGTGCAAGCGTCGTGGGCACAGCAGCAGGAGCAGCAGCAGCGTCCAGGCGTCGAACAAAATATGCAGTTGGTGGAACCAAGGGTGCAAGCGTCGTGGGCACAGCAGCAGGAGCAGCAGCGTCGAGGCGTCGAACGAATGCAGTTTGAGGACCCGAGGTTGCAAGGGACTCAGTCCGTGCAGCAGCAGCAGCGTCGAGGAGTCGAACAAAATATGCAGTTGGTGGAACCGAGGGTGCAAGCGTCGTGGGCACAGCAGCAGCAGCAGCGTCGAAGCATCGAACAAAATATGCAGTTGGTGGAACCGAGTGTGCAAGCGTCGTGGGTACAGCAGCAGGAGCAGCAGCGTCGAGGCATCGAACAAAATATGCAGTTGGTGGATCCGAGTGTGCAAGCGTCGTGGGAACAGCAGCAGGAGCAGCAGCGTCGAGGCGTCGAACGAATGCAGTTTGAGGACCCGAGGTTGCAAGGGACCCAGTCCGTGCAGCAGCTGCAGTTTCCCGCAGACCGCATCCACACACTCGGACGACGACAGCGACCTTGGACTTCGTTTTTCCAGCGCCCTGGGAACACAACCGTAGGTCGGACAACGATAATGGAATGCCGCCAATCGAACGGTACCATCATCCGGTACTGTGCCACGTGCAACGCGCTGTGGCCGGCCAACGGCCAACCGCCCGCCACGCACGGCGAGAACGACTCGTGCAAGCTAACCGCGTTGTTTCCGGACAAGTGCGTGCCGATATTCGAGTGCTATCTGTGCAACGTCCGGATCAGGATGGAAAACATCGCGGATCACGTGGCCACCGTGTGCCACGACTCGGTCCCGGACGTAGACGGCGATCATTACATGTCGTTCTTTTGCGGCGACTGCAACAGGGTGTTGTACGCTCCGTTGAGCATGTTCGTCACACACCGTCAGTCGTTGCACTCGACGGGGAGCCTCAACCCAAGCGTGCCGTCGAGGTTGTACGTCATGTACATGCTGATGCAAGATTCCGTGCTCAACGGCCGCGACATCATGTTGTACGCGTGCCTTACATGCATGTACATAAGGCCGTACCCGCGCAACCGCGAGCCCTCCTTGTCCTGGTGCTCGGTTTGCGCCCAACCGGACAACCAGTTTTACTGCAAAAACTGTAACGTGGTGTTCTACGCCTCGCAAGCCGGTTACGACATGCACCGGTTCACGTTCGAACACTTTTACTTAATGTACCACAGGTGGGCCAGGTCGAACGCCGCCGTCCAACCCGCGGACACCGCCGTCCAACCCGCGGACGCCGCCATCCAACCCGCAGACGCCGCCGTCCAACCCGCGGACGCCGCCATCCAACCCGCAGACGCCGCCGTCCAACCCGCGGACGCCGCCATTCAACCCGTGGACGCTGATAATACTGGTGGTGGCTGTGGCCGTGGCGGCGGTCGTGAGGTTGGCAACGGCGTCGCCAGCGCTTCCGAACAGTCGTAAGTTTGCAGTAGTCATATCACGACGTATAATATTATTATATTTTTTGTCGTTTAGCGTTTTTTTAGGGGGGGGGGAGGGTTAATCGAAATTAGCTCTATATTTTTTTTTTGCACCGCTTACAATACTAGTTTATAATAAATATACATATATCGAATCTCGTCTCGAATTTCCACTCGAATATAACTGGCAATATTAGTTTTTACTCCAGTTTAAAATGAACACAAACGCTATTTGTGTATAGGTAATTAATTTAATTTAATTTTTTTTTTTTGTAACATTATAATATGTTTAAGTTTTAACTCATCGATTTGTGTAATGGTGTATTTAAGCGATAGATTTTAGGTAAGTACCTACAATACATTTTTTTAATATGTTTTTTTTATACGTGTGCCAATCACCGATATTTTAATTTAGCATATTAATATTAATATAGTATTCAAATATTTTAATAACAATAACATTGTGTTGCAGTGTTGACATAGGTAATAAGTACCTACCTAATTTTTTTAATCATAAATACATTGTTCAACTTAATATTATTATTCACGTCTGTTTTATTATATTATTGTACAAGATTATTTTAATGAATTTTTATAATTTAGTTAGTACTAGTATTATTCTATAAGCTCTAGAAAGTAAGCAATTTCAAAATATTACAATAAGTAGTATTATGGTATAAATGTATCTTATTATTCAATAACATTGTAACGGTTATTAGTTATTACCAATAATATAATAAACGATTTTTTTTCACATTTACTATAATTTGTTGTCAATATTTAATAATTAAATATCCAGAATATCCTATAATCATATAAACAAGTACCTATATCATTTAACATAATGAATATATTATAATTTTATAATATGCAAGACGATTTGATTTTATAGGTATACCTAATGTGAGCTCTGGCCAGTGGAAGAAAAATAATCGAATTTTTTCTTCTCTGTATGATGGCTGCATGGTTAGGTAGGTATAGTAGAAATTATATTCTTTGCGCTATACGCTTTTCGTATATATTGATTAAAATTCAACCATAATTTGTTTACCTATTACTTGGTAATCGTCGCCAGTAGGTACTCATATATTGGTCAATTAGACTTAGATATATAAAGTCTCGAAGAAATTGTACGCCCTAAGACAACCGTTTCTGTTGGCCATGCGATAATGCTTCACTAAATACTAATGGTTATGGTTTTAGTATTAAATGCTAGTGCGTTATTTGTACAATGCACGATTTACTCGATGTTGAGAAAATTATCCTAATTATTATTGTTGGTCAAATGGTCAGAACGACGAAGTTTTTGTAGTGCCGATAGCGTCGTTGTTTTTAACTTTTCTTTAAGCTGCGTTCGTTGTTATATTTTGTCCGCCAGATGACTCTGTCGTGTATAGTTTTTAATTTACCTAATTAAAAACTAGTATTTTATCGTATGCTTAAATATTGTTATCAATAAAAAAACGTTACAGTTTAATACCATACCAATCTCGCGTTTTAGAGATAAGTTTATTATTATTGATGTATTACATCAAAACTATTTCGCTTTTAATTATATATTATATACTATTAATACAACGTATTACACTGTTTTTATCCCTTCGATAAACGTGCAAATAATAAAGACTTAAAATATCTTACAAATCGAGTCAAAAATGAAATTTTATTTACCTACCTACCTGTCGTTTTCTAGACAAGCTATGTCACATTATTTAAAACATTATTATAATACTAAAGAAAACATCATGTTTGAGAAAACTCATAACATAGGTAATACGTAGGTATGACATATTTTAAAGCTTATACATTACAATACTTATAAGAGTATGAGACAGAGTAACTTTTAAGAGTATACTTTATACATTTAATGCTTACTATTATAAATCCTTACTTAAGTGAACGGGATTTCTTTATTTATCTACTTACTATGTCACTACTGTCTATTTGTTTACAGACTTACGCCACTTAAGGCGTATGAAATATTCAAAACGACTAAACACGAGTAGTCTGAAAGTCATAGCCCATAGGTATATAATATTATATATTTGTACTTTTTTTCTTTTATTAAAACCATATAGGTATCTACTTAGGTACTTATATTGCAGTTTATACAATAAATTATCCGCTTGATGTTTATTTTCAAAACAACGAAAAATGATCGCATAGAATGTAGAAGTAAGTTACGCCTATGATATGGTGTATGTTATTTTATTTTAACTGTTTTTGTTATTCTATAATTTAATAAAATTACAATGAAGTCAAAAACATCATCCTCATTAGAAGCATACTTAAAAGGAGTGTAAGGAGTTTTCAGCTTATTATGTATTGTATTATATTATGTGTACCTTTATTGTTGTTTTCCAATAAATAAATAAATAAATATTAAAATAATACCTATTTTATAGGATGACCATATAATAATAAAAGAGTGAACTCATAGCAGGACGGGGTAATATTGATCAGTAAAAACACATAATATAATGGTATTGCTCGTGGACGGATATATTCGTCTTTTAATCCACAAGATGTTTCTTGCAATCTGTCATAAATACGCGCCATCGTGGTATAGGTAAGTACATATACATTTTGAAACACATTACAAATTACATAATCGTGATTTTATACAGATAATAATATGTTATAATACCTATATATAACACGAATACGCGAGTACGATTTATTTTTAAATTAAACATAAGAAACAAGAAAAATTGTAAATTTTTGTTCAATTCTGTTGTCGGTTGACAAACATTATCTACATATAGGTACCTAATAATAATGATAATAATAACAATTGTACATAATACAGTATGTATTATACGCAATATACACAAAACACGAACGTATTTTACAAAAATATCAACGAATAACAAGTAATATTATATTATATATTTTTATATTATTACTAGTCTGCCGTACGGATATGTCTTAATGTTATGCTTCTAAAGTGCGCTTGAATTGGAATAATAATAAAATGTATCTGATTCCAAAAATTTTGATTATCACTCAATCAAATTGTAATATAATGTACGTGTATTGACTATATATTGACTTGAAGTGGAAGTTCACTCGTATAAACCGATGTTAATTATTCAAACTGTCTCTATAATAGAAATATCGTTTATGTCAAATTATGTATAAGTATACATTATATAGAAGTAAAACGGCTAAAGAAATGAAATCGGAACATTCGCAATACTGTGGCGACGACCACACGCGACGAATAATTTTTATGACAATTATTATTATTATTATTATTATTATTATAACAACGTTTTCCGGCCAATAATTTATCGGTAGCGACGGATAACGTTGCGGTTGACGTCCGCGGATGATGTGATGCTCGAACGGCGGCAATGACACTAATCACAGTGGTCGGTCACCTTACCCGACCCGACGGAGATCGCAAATGCGACCTGATGTATCCGGTCCGGTAGTCGATTTCCACTTTGGGGGGGTTCGGTGGTAGTCCCCGGTTCTTCCGGCTCCACCTGCGGGTATAACAACAGACAGAACGTACATACACGTTACACACTCGGCGGCGCAATCGAAAGGGTTCTAATTACATTTTCAATCGATCTTTTGCACTCGCACCAGTGATCTAAACAATCTTTGGTATATATATTTTTTATTTTTTTACATTTATTTTTTACATCACCAAAAACCGCATGCAATTACCGTTCTAAATCGCCATGCAAAGTGTATATAATATAATATATATATATAACGCCCCACTTGGGGTATATAATACAAAAAGAAGAGGTTGCGCGTAACAGGATAGAAGCGATCTTGAGATTATATATTATTATTATTATTATTATTATCATCGTCATTACACATCTATGATATATATATATATACATATATCTATAAATTATTTTACTATACATAATAATAATATATGTTTTACTACGTTAAATTATTATTATATTGTTATTATATTACAATATTAAATACATAAATAATTATTGTTTTCGTTATTAATATAAAGTACCACACACGCACACGTATACGCACACGAAACACACGCCGACCTCTGCAGTGTAATTTAGGCGTATAATCAAATCAAAAAGGTCGGCCAAAAGTATATATATACATATAATAATATACTTAATATCGTCTATTTTTTACGCTGTTAGCCAACCACTTCTTTTTTTTTAACCCTACTACTGCAGCATCTATCACAAGGCCTTCCCCAAGCTACAATTCATCTTATTATTATTATTATTAATATTATATTATTATATATTATATTATGTATATATTGGTCCACTCTTTCAACAATTTCCACAAAAAAATTCATGCTTTTTTTTGGTTCACGCTACACTCACCTAGCGCTATGACTCAGTAGTATTATATTCCTGAAAATAATTGTTAAAAACATAATAGGTGAGTGTTTCGTCCGATTTGTTTGCCAGCGCTGTAGTAAGAAATGCCTAAACCGCTCGCATTGAATCTTATATTTATGTGCAATTTACCTGAGCAATCGGAAAATGTATTCTGGCCAGTTGTTAGGAAACATGACCAGTAAGAAACCGATCGATATAAGTATGATGCCAGCAAGTTTCATACCATAAAACTGTACATCATGTATGGTTATGTCAATGGCTGAAACAGTAAAATATAGGCCAAGTACAAAAGGACGTGTGCACAAAAAAAAGGACCGTTGTATATATTTGCTTATTAAAAGTAATTTTGTTAAACTTATTGTTTGGTAATTAAATCGCAACAACTATATATATTATTATATTCGTGTGTATAATAAAATGTATTTTTAATACACAATTTATGTTTTATAAACACGAAACACGTCAAACTTGGTGTTATGACTAGTACAAGCAAATATAATTGAAGTATTTCGTGATTTAAACCGATGGCAAAATTTACCTGCAGATACGGGAACCGCGGTGATTAGTCCAAACGTAATGAAAATGTCGTAAGTGAACGCAACGCTCAAATTTCCCAGTAAGTTAGCGACTGAAAATGGTAATACATATAAAATCATAAGGCAGTGTGACGCAGATAATAGATATTTCTTTAATACCCAATGACAGTGTGCTGGCCGATAATAGTATCATCCAAGGCAAACGGTCCCAATGAAGTATTTCGACTTCGGAGAAGTACAAAACTAAACACACTGGCCAGAGGAGCGCGGCGTTCAACAGACCTATGAGCGAAAAAAATAGCGAAACTTGACCGTAAGTAGCATCGCCGATCATTTTTTTGAACATCACCTGATAAGTACAGTACAGTATTAATATCATCGCAGTTATTTAAATTTCTAATTTATTTTTCT
>VUJU01002654.1:0-34528 GCA_009835225.1 Aphis craccivora
TTGTAAAGACGACAATATCTGCTAACATATTATTATGTAAAATTTTTCGGGTAAAATGTTTTAAAAAAGCTGCGATCGCGGCGTGTATTATAATATGTTTATTACATATTAATAGATGCTGTATAAATTCTCGTATAAATATTATATATTATAATGTTTTGTCCTCTGCGGTGACTATCTCTTTCCCTCATCGCTGTAATAATAATAATTACATTGTTATTATACGCTCGTCCATCCCAATTTTATTCATCATTAATTAACTTCTACACATAATATATATGTACATACATGACGACGATACATTTACCTACAATCTACATGGCTACATGTAGCTACATAATATTATATATTATATAGATATAAGGTATTAAGTATAATGATTATCCGTATATATAGAGGGTTTTACGCACACACACACACATTCACATCCAATTATGTATATCGTATCACGAGATTAGCCGTTATTCTATGGTGTAAAATATAATGTATAATATCACAATTCACAATAATAATAATTACTGCGTCGTGAAAACGGTGTAATTTCGAGATTCGAGTATAAAATTCGTATATTATATTATATTCGTAAATTATTATTACGTTTTCGTACCCAAATTATGTACCATACCTACATTTATGTAGATACCTCTAGTCGCTCTACCTATAATATGTATCTATATAATATAAATATTATGTTTTTCTTATACGCTAATTATTTTTATCGCCGCGTTAAATACCGTCGCTGGCCGCATACTACGACGAAGCTATATGTTATATTATAATATGTATATCATAATAATATCGTGTACTTACATCACGGTCGTTATACCTATATATATCCACAATATACATATATATATATATATAATATCGTGTGTACTATATAGCCGCATATATATTATATGACGACCGTAATTACGGGGTTTTCGACTTAACGACATGCGCTCATATATATGTATAGTCGCAGAGTGGCGTGGACGTGGCTAAATGTTATTTTAATATTTTACTTTTTTACTCACAGGTAACTTGTGACCGAAAGTCGAACACGAAACAGCCCCATCACCACCACCTGCAGCTATTGCCGTGCCGTCGACGAGATTGACATGACTTTCAGATGCGTGCCGGCTTTTCAGCCGCTGTCGTCAGGCGCCGATTGCGCCGCTCCGTGGGTGAGTACCTACCTGTAGAGTATTATATTATTTAAATACAAAATTATATAAAATGTTGTATTATATACTTAAGTTGGTAAAATTTGTTACGAAATGATCGTTTAGTCAAAAACCACGATAATCTTTGTTGTAGCAGCATTCGTGTAGTAAGACAGTTTAATAGCAGTAACAATTTATAGCCTCCAATATAATATTATAAGTTGTCTTTATAAGTGCAATTATTGTTATTAACTATCAAATTGTATAAATAATTTGCAATAATCGTTATGTTTTACACATTTCATTTTTAATAGTGGTAAAAGTCGATAAATTGAGCTTTTTTCTTATTTTATTATAAGTACTTACTACATACCCTATATTATATTATACACGAATTTAATATATAATCCGCAATGCCGACAATTCTATATACGATAACCTAACTGATTTTATAACCATCGAATTTTAATGAAATAGAAGATAAATACAATCAAATTAATCAATTCATGTTTTGTAATGAATTTTTATTTGACAATTTGATTAATTTTTTTTTTTTATGATTTTCTGCACAATCTTTAATTAGGTATACCTACTATTTGTACTAATGAAAAATAAAATCTGTGTATTAAAATATTGTGGTATATTATATCAAAACCCCTAGTGTAGTAGATCACTTGCTACACGAATGTCGCCTCATTTTGCTAAATTATACGATAAAAATATATTTTACTAACAATTTTTCAACAAAACCGGTCACAACGTCACCCCGTTAGCCTGACTTTTGCGACGTTAAACGGGAAACGACTAGGAACTGAGATCTACTAACACCGCGCGAAAACACATTATTATTTTCAATCATATAATATAATAATATTATATTATATTATACATATATATATATTAGATGAGACGGTAAAATTATTGCCAAAAGTAAATCCGACCGCCGCGCGCCGTCGCGGTCGTCGCCTCCGCCCTGATGACGGCATCAGCGGGATGGATAAGAAAATAATAAAAACCATATATACCTATATATACCTACAATAATATGTAATATATTATGCCCTAGTAAGGTACTGTGTATACATTTTTGTGTGTTGGCCATTTACGTCGAGGCGGCCGATATATAGACCCTATGATTATAAATCTGACCGAATATACGGTTTTTTTTTCATTTTTCGTTATTACACGTATATTATTATATAACATTATTATATATACTATCGCGACTCGCCGCCCCTCTTTTATATATTATTCCGTGCGCGATATTAGGTATATTATATTGCGATGTGTTACGGGACGCATCATATTATGTTATATATTTTTTTTTTGCGTATTTATCACTCGTACGAATCTCCGTGTGGGTTAGACGTACGGTTGCTGCTGCAGTGTGTGTGTCTGTGTATATGCGGTGTGTCGAACCCAAGGTCCCGCGTTAACCCGCAATTATAACCCGTATAATGTACCCAAGTGTACATTATTATTATGTATATACAGAGATATATATCGTAAAACAGCATCGTTGTGCCACGGTATTCGCGCGTGACGTGAAAATAGGTACACCCGTCTATAATCCTATACCTGGCATTATAGTAGGTATACAAAATATATATAATATAACACCGTATAATCGTCCCGTCTGAAAAGTCGCAAAACCCATCATCATTTTGGTCATTGCAGCTGGAACGCCGCGACCGCGTGGATAAACGACCGAAACGAATAACGATCTAATCAGTAGGCAACACTATTATATATTATAACGTTTATGTTATAATATTCGGATTCGGGTGTTTCGAGAACTCACTACAATATGTTTACAGAAATTTAAAAATTGTATGTCCTTAATCTTATAACCTAACTTTTATGTTACTATACACCTATATCATACGAAAAAAATAAAACTTCCATTATAGGTACATTAAAACGATTTCGAAATCGATGTCAAATTGTGTACAATTACAATCAACGTCGATCAAAATTTAAATAACAATTAATATCTATAAAATATATAAAGACCGTCTATATGAAATGCAAATAAACCTACATCCTTACATCCCATAAATGAAGTCGATATTTTAACAGAATAGCTCAACTTCGATGTTTCAACAAATCAACATAATATATTAGGTAGACGGTATAGGTATAGGTAATATAGTTTTGATTTATAACTATGTACTACCAATATGTTTACCCATATATATGGGCGTCCATAAGGGAAGGAAAGATAGGGAACTTCCTCCCCTGGATACAAAATATTATGAACTTGTAGCTCAATAAATATTACCATAATATTTTTATTATCTTTATTATCTTACATTTTAGATTTTTTTTTATTTTGACCCCCCTAAAATGTTACCTATGGGCGACCATGCCCATATAAACAACAGAACACTATTTCTTCGTCAAACGATTTTTACACCTATTTAATATATATTTCAAATAAAATTCAATTTGTAGTAAGTATAAGAAACATGTTTTAACCCTTATTATGTAACGATGAATTATAATAAATCTATAAAATGTCGGGTAGTGTTAAAGACGTATTACATTATGTGCATTCATATAATAGATATTTATATATAATATATATATATATAGAACATTAATATACTACTCCATACTTTTATACGATTAACAATAAGTAAGGTACCTATGCAATAAATTTCATCAATAATAATTCGTAAAATTTTCTCCCAGTTTTATTTGTTCTCAGAAGCCCTAAAGGCTATAGTAAATAAGGGGTCTACGTGTTTAAGTGTTGATTAACTTTTATAATGTATTAATGCTTATATGTGATGACAGGTTAACTTAAACTTTTTGATACGTTCATCATATACAAACGGGTGATGATGTTAAAATAAAGTTTAATATACTCTCATTTTATTAAACGATTAAAAAAATTTCAAACAAATGCCTTCTTTTTTTAAAATTCTTGTGGTTATACGCTCAATTTAGTATAGGTAATTAAGGTAAAAAAAATATTTTTTTATCATAAATAGATCCTATTTGAGGTTTTTATTATAAACTTCATAACTGCGAATTTTACAGTTTATTCTTAACAGTGTGAAAAAGGTGTTATCTTTTATATTTATTGTTTACAAATTTCTTAACATTCGTTACTTCTTTTTACACGGAGTTGTGGCGCGCTCTATTTACTACATCACTCACTATGGTTTAGTGCTGCCTTCAAACGGACATTTCTTTATATATATTGTTGTGCCCGTAAAGACACAGATATCTAACAGATAGCGCTTTATACTTATTTTATATTTTGAATTTTGAATTTGGTATAGGTAGGTACAAAAATAGATATTTTTGATAATTACATTAATACATTTTCAGGTAAGCTAATAATACATTTATTATAATATTAATAAAAACAAATAACAACTATCAATGTTTCACTGGCTTTTAGGGATTTAATCCCCCCCTAAATAAGTAAAATCATGTATAATGATTTCTTTTATGGAATATTACATGAATAACATTTTATATATATATATATATATATGGTAACCCACTCCCAAATACGAATTCTGCATACGCCATTGCATTGTTTAGTTCTCTTTATCATAATTTACAAATAACGAGGTTAAAAAAATTTTATTATTTTATCAAAAGGTTTAATTTTGAACTTATTTTTTTTTGAATTTAACAGTCGTTATCATGGTAAATTTCTGATTGAAGTTGTAGTAATATTTAACGATGAGTTTTAGTAGGTAGCTAGGTACCTAATTTTCTTTAAATTAAAATAAAAAAACATCAACATCATATTTTTGGAGTTACGATAATAATTGCAAATGTGAGACAGATATTCTTTAAGCAAAATATTTATTTGTGTACTGTAAATTTTAATATTTTATCTACTCAAAAACAGATTTTTCGATTTTATCAATTAAGTTTTTTGTCTTCTATGAAAAATGTTTAATGATTTTTATAATTAAATAAATAAATTGAAATTTTTAATTATAATAATAAGTGATAACCGATAAAAGTCATTAGAATAATACTTGATTAGTATTCTATGTAAACTTAACTTATACATTCTAAAAAAAAATCGCCCAAGGTTTGACTGGCAACTGGAATTAGTAAAAAAGCAAATCCATCGTAAAATGATATACCTAATATAATAATGATTGTTTGTATGCCTACATTCTTTGATTTCAATTTATATTTCAGGAATAGTAATACAAACAAATTAGATACAATTTCAGTTTGGTCATTTTTATTACCAATACTTTCATATTAGTATTATATTATTCTTACTTTTTACCTCGTACATAGGTAGCGGTAATCCTAGAACTCATCTTTACTTTCTAGTTTCTACTGTCTATTATTAAAATTTATTAGTTCCCTTGTATTAGATAAATCAGTTTTAATAAAGATTTTTCTGAGAAATATGCATGTATATTTATTAAATGCCGTTTTGCCATGTCACTGCATAAATGCGGTAGTCACATAACTTAGATATTAATTTGTATTAGAAAAGTATTAAAAACTGTCAAAGTGTGCTTAAAACTTTTCTACGGATTCTGAATATACCTGTTTATATAATGTACGAACCTATAAGTTAGAAAGTATGATTAAACTTGACTCTTAATTTTTAAGTTTTTTTTTCTCAACAGAATGTTTAATCTTAACTGTTTACAAATAATAAAACAGATAATAGAACAATAATAATACAGGTGCATTATAGGAAGTAGGTACATATTATGTTATTAATAATTTCCATTTACCATTTAATATTTATATATATCTATAGTCTTATATAGTCCCATTCAATATTTCTCAATTATTAAATTTACAATGTTATAAAACATTTCATTTCACATCTAGGTAAGTATGTGTTAGTGCTTAAACCGTTAAATCATTTTTATAATAAACATAATATAGTGCTGCGATAATAACTTTATTTTCTTAAAAAATACTGCTTTAAATGCAACATAGTTTATACATTTTTAAAATAAAATATAGAAAATCTACTGGAGTAAAATAATTTTATGATCCATTAAAATCACTCCACGAATCAAGTTCTACATCTGCATCAACTACGCGTTTTAAGTATTTAATATACATCTTTAAGTATTGTTATATATTATATAATAACATGATATTATAAATTTACAGTATACGTTTTGTGCGTACGATTTTTTGTTGTATTATAATTTTTCCATTAGCACGATTCATCAGAAAACTTTCCGCAAACTTTTTTCACTCCCAGAAAACAGAATTATACGTATTATAATTATTACTTATATATTTCTCATAATATAAAATAAATGCTAATAGATAAACTAAAAACATTTTTCACGAGAGAACAAAGAACGAGTTCAAGAACCGGGGAGTACTTTTTTATATTGTATAATATAGATAAAATATAATATAATATCGGTTGATTATGATTTATGAAAATAGATAAACCTGCAGCTACTATAATATAAGTACACACATAATATTACATAGGTACGCACGTACAAATATTTAATAATGAAATTTTTGTTCAGTTGAAATGGAATAAGTGTAGGTATAGTTGACGTGTACAAAGATTATCATCTGCTCCATACACAGAGCGATTCACCAAAGCATGATCTTCCCTTTTTCATTAACATGTAATTATTAAAAATCTAATTTTTGAAATTTTCCAGTATAATACTTTAATATCGTATATTCAAATTTATAAGGTTTTTTTATCTACTTAGGGGAGTGTCTTAGGGAAAAAAATGTCTTTTAAATGAATACCCCTATTTTCTACACTTAATTATAAAGCGAATAATTTTTTGAAAATTTAGTTAAACGTCATAATCAATACTTGTACAAGTTAATTTTTTAACTACAGTAAAAATTACGAAAATCACAATTTTAATAAATTTATTATTAAAGGAAAATAGGGGTGATTATGCTTGGTGAATCACTCTGTATACGATGCGCATAATATGAAGAATGCAGAATAAAATGTTTTATCGATTTCCATCAATATTATAATATGTGTATATAATATATAGGTATAGTCGATCAAGTGAGTCGGTACGTAGGTATATAATAATAATATATTGTACAGCTACCGTCGTCACCGACACACGTCGTATTTATACCTATATAATACCTGTATAAAAATAGTATAGTAAATAATCGTCAATTGGCTTTTCTATGGGAATTCGTGGAAGGTTCAGCGCACACAACTTTCTACTCTAAATATTTGCATGCGTAAAATCAATATAAATTATAATAATACCTACATATTCGTGTATATAGGTAAAACAAAAAACTTGAACATCTACGCGACAAACTGAAACAAAACTTGGACGGAATCATTTCGTTTTTTTCGTTAAGTAATCATCATTTCGAAAACTTTCTTATCTACCCAATATAATTTATGTGATATCATACATAAATATATTTATATGAATATAATATATATATATATATATATTTGTATAATATTATCTATCTCAAAATGTTACAACTGTAATACTTAGCACCAGTTATTATTGCATATTATTAATTTATCGTCACTGAAATTATAATATAGTAAATAAGCCAAATTTAAAATGATTTATGCGTTTTTGGATAATACGAGACGGTTGTAGCCTGTAAGGGCATGAACTATTAAGGTGATATTTCACCGCTGCTTTGTCACATACGTCATTTTTCGTGGTCCTGGTAATCTAGGTTTGGCAGATGCATAGGTACATCTATGTTTGATATTGGTTATAGATGTAAATATATTTAGAGGTATATGTGTAAGGGCTATGACCCCATACCGATTGATTTGGAATTTTTCAAATTAATGGTAACTTCCATGGTACAAATTGATTTATAATATTAATTAACCAACCATCACGGACTACGGAGTATTATTTCATATGGTAAACACTAAATACCTACGCAAACATGGCAACAGTGGAAATGTGTCAAAAGTGTCTTAAGAATTTATTAATACTATACTTATATTCTTATACCTAATATTAAACTTTTCGATATATGTGGACGCTATTCGTCAAGAATACACGAAACACTATCTAAAGACGTTTATTCGTTTTTTTTGATCGTATCCAAAGTTTTATTAGATATAGAATTAAAAATAGGTATATTGTTCTTTAATATAATAACTAATAAATAATAACCCGTTATAAACTATAATAACACAGTAATAACCACTGTGGAACGTCCATGTCCCCGGCACCACCCAATTAAAATTTCTAGTTCAAACCCGGGGTTTTCGATTGTGTTCCATTTGCGCTGCTTTGTACTGCAAAGCCCTTAAGGTCTTTATTTTTGATCACTGATCAATCTATTCCAAAGTTATTATTCATAATTTTCACTGGATAGTACTTAAAACATGCGGACACCGCTCAATTAATATCTCATGTTAAAACATAAGCCTTTTATTTGTGCTGTATTTGTACTTAGTATACCACCGAAATCAACCAATATCCGAGTAAAATTACAAATAATTTTGGAAGGAATTAAACACGAACTAAGAGATTTACAGTGCAAACAAATCCTTAATAAATCACAAACATAATTCCCTGATTTGGTTTGTTTCCAGTTCGTCGACCTCTAATTTACTGACACCCGTGGGTTTTTCGACCAAAATTCACTTTTAATGGTTTTTAAAAAAAAGCCCATTTCGCTGATAAGATGATAATATTAACTACAATATACTTTTTAGCATATCAATTTATACAACTATAAGGTACCATCTACTATATCTAACCATCTTATCATTATACGCCTGTCACACGATTATTGACATCGATCAATACCTATATTATACATATGTAAGTATATGTAGTATACTTCAAAGTAGTGGGATATACAATGTACGGTTTGATGATAAATAAATTGAATTCCATCTATACATCCTTACCTTAAATATTGAGTGTTTTCCAGCAAAATAATCGCCCTGTATAGTTTCACCACTCGTTTCCGACGGTCATTTCATTTAATGCGAGTATGCGACATCATATAACATAATACATATTATTATATTATATTGTTATTGTTGTCTTGCGTTAACCCGTTGTAGCGCCGCCTCGGTCAGGTAAGATAAGCCTCCGATGTGTTTGCGTGAGCGGGAGGACGGTTTCTACGAGGGGGAGAGCTTGAAATGTTTACGAGCTGCAATCAATGTTCGAGTTATAATATATAATACATAAATGTGTATAATATAGGTAGGTACTTTGAGTGACGATATGTTCGAGTATACATGTATATATATGTGTGTGTTACAAGTATATGGATACGCGTGTTATAGATTATTATTATTATTATAAGTGGCAATACGGTGAGTCGTTGTAGGTACGTAATAAATGCCATTATATATACGATATTATTATTATAATATGCTCGGTGTAAACGCGCGCACACGGATTATGCGCGAAACGCTATAAAACGAAGTAAAAATATAATGTAGGTATTATATATTGTGTACGTATATAATGTTTAGTATTAAAAAAATTCTCGCGGCGCCATAATTTATACGCCAGTGCAATAAAAAAAAATTCCATTGGCAGTTATCGCGGGTAGGCTGCAGCGCACTTGCATCCATCGCGTATACATAGAAAATAATATAATATATACGTGATATATATTATAGTAGTTATACAGAGTGTCTCGTCGCATTTGTCTCCGTGCACATCCGCCTCCTACCCTGACTTTTTGAACGTACGAACCAACATTTGAATTCCTATACATAGCGGAAAATGGATATTATGGGTGGATTCAAATTTTAAAACATTTACATAAATTATACCTGTATCAGATTTTTGTATTATAAATTTTAAATAACCACGCACGCACGCACGGTGACGTGATTGGTACCATTTCGATCTATTATATCATAGTGATAAGTTTTCTAAATGGTATTTCAAAAACGTATAAAATAAAAAAATAATGTTATCGACGGGGACACGTAACGCGGTGAGACACGCTCTGTATACGCGTAATACGCGTTATTTTGTAGCTGCTCCACTCTGACCCGGCGTGACGCCAATCCGTATATGAGCCCAGTTGTGGCGTTTTTAACGCACGGCTACTGTGCATTATTTACGTCATGTTTAATTCATGCCGGTATGTAATAATAATGCATAATACACATAATACGCGTATAATATTATTAGATTATATACCTACCTGTAATATTAAATACCATTACAACGCGGTTGGATATGGCTCACGACGAACGTCGATAAATTAAAAAATAACTAGATTTATTCGTTGAATTATTCTTATTATTATTATTATTCTCAATATTACTTGAGACATATAAATATATAGATTGTGAAATATATATTATAATAATATACAAAATAAGTAACACAACCTAACCGATTAGATTATAATAATATGTATACGTACAGGCCTGTTTAACTGGAATCAGCAATTATTTTTATGAATCAATTGACAATATTGTTATTGATATGATGGCGTCGACGGTAATTTTTCAGAAGTGCTAAGCGTTTTGGGGCGAAGTTTTTAACCCGCGGACTGCTATCTTGCCGTACGCAGACAACCAGGGTAGAAGAATTTCAACCACGGTTGCTGTAAGGTTAGTCGTATTGGTTATCGGGTAACCAAAAAATGTTTCATGAGTTATAGGTATATTATTATAAAGGAAAATTGTCAGTTACGTTCGGCCATTTTCTACACGTTCGTCTTCTCTTTGATTCTCGATCGATTCATTTTCCCTAGTGCGTATAATTTAGTGCAGTTCTATAATATTTCGGTGATACAATATTATTTTGTACTTTTTATTTGCGGTATTCGTGGTTTTGTAGGACGAATCACGTCACTGGCTTACACGAAATGTAGATACGTACCTAAGAGGGCGGTACGTCAAGGTAAGATGCACATCACTATTTCACTGTATTTATCAATCATTAATATATTATACAATCATTCTCAATACACGCAAGAATAAAGGCTTAGGTTTCATACACGATAAATTAAACGTGCTATTAAACCGTATTGAATTATTGATTGAGCCATTGAAAAGTATGTAATTCGGATAATATATGTATAGATATGTATAGATATACCTAGAAGTATTTAGAAAATGCAAATGCAAATTTAGTATAAAACGATTACTTAACACATGTTGTAGGTACCTTTGAAAATTTATATTTTAACAAATACAAGTGGTTTCTTTGTAGGTTGTGTTTTTTTCAATTTATATTTATCACTAAGTCAACGAAAAAAGCTATGTAATACATATATTAATATATTATAAGTATAGAATAAATTATAATCATTTATCCCATTTACTGCATTTATCATTTGATAATAACTTATAAAATAGTTAACACAAAAACAGTATCATATTGCTTCATAATATGCGAAATTTGCAATATAATTCAACTAGGGCCATAATATATCATCGATTGGTAAACGTAAACCCTTGATTTTATAATTTATTTATGTAATAATTATAAGTTCGAATTCAAAGATACTATATAGTGTAAGTAGTAATAACATTTTATTTCTCGCTATAATGTTAAATTGTTTTTAACATATCATGTAGGTACCTTCAATGGTATAACATTTATATTTAAGATGATCGTATAAAAACACGTTAACGATCATTTTCAACTGTTTGACGACGGTCAAAATGCGTGTGCGGTAAATAAATTGTTATTTGATTATACCTATCTGGTGCCACGAATAGCTCGTTGTATTCACGTCAGTAATCATAATATTATTCTCGCAGACCACCATAATACTCATACTATGTTGATATTAAAATGTGCTCAATTGGTAATTGAGTTTTTTACCTATATAGTGTTAGTGTATATATTATAATAATAATTATTATTATTATACGTTTATTCGTGTATATGTGTAATATTTATAAACGCTTTCTCTATAACCTTATTATTTTAAAATTTACATAAATTGTACAAATATATTATGTACCTAACTATATATATGTGACATTCATACAATCCAAATATACCTACCCACAATTTAAAAATATAGATAAATAGTCGACATTGTGCTACAGAAAAGACTGTTTTATCGTTTCAAAATTAAACTTACATTTATCGTATCGACTATCATTATTATTATTTTCTATACTCATACCGTGTATAGGTGGTACAAGTTTACAACAATAATAATATTATAACACTGTAATACATAGCATTCGACGTGCAGTGGACGGAATAATATATAGTAATTATTAATGTTTGTGTTTAATTTAGTCAGGGTTAACGGTGCACAATCGTATACAACGGTGACGGGTCGCGCGAGTGGGGTTTTGAAAAATGGGTGCATGCCAAAACCGTGCGTGGGCAGAGGTGGCAGTAGGTAACATGATTTGTTATAATCGTATATAATGATAATAATATATAGATATATAAAAACTCCGCCGAAATAATCATTATAATACACTTTAAGTGTATAATATAACGTGATCGACTATAATATAACGGTTGAAAATAAGCACTACCTAGCATAATACGAGTATAATAGGTACCTATACATTGAATATTAGCTTGGCTTGTGTTAGCGAAACTAGTAAACTTAATTAATTCAGATATTTTTTAATTAGTTTTTAGAAAATCTCACCCGAGTTTGGTCAACATGTATATAAAAAATATATATTTATTTATCAATTTGCAAATTTTGAGACTTTGGACATAATACTGCGAGTTTTCTAAACTTAAAATAGTTGTCTTATAATTTAAGAACTTAAACAGTTATTATGGGCCGATTAGTAATCCACCAGTACCTATGATCATTATAAATAAATATAGATACTCATATTATTAAGATAATAAATATAAATTATGTAGCTATACTTATGTTTTGAATATTGACAAATCTGCTGTCATCATTTTTCGTTATTATTATTCGTATAATACATTAAATTTCCTTCGTTTTGTTGTCAATCGGAAATAGGATTTTTTTTTACAAAGCACGTAGTGAAAATGGAACTGTTAGATGTCCACACTATTTTTTTTTCATATAATCCAATGCTGTGCGTACATCGAAATAATTTCAATCGAAGGTATGAAATGTGATGCTGTAGCGCCAACGCTAGATGGTGCAAATATTGTATATTAAATATGTTCGACCGTGACATATTGCCTACCAATACAACAATAGGTACGTGTGGCTTATACATATTACATACGCTGTTACGGTGTTCACGAAAATTGTTAACAAAATCGGATTGGTCGTCGACTAAATAAGATATATACATATAAATAGTGGCTTGTGGCTACTACTACGCGACGGCGTGAAGATCAAAAGATCACTATAGCCATCGACGTTACACGAGTTCACTTATATATCCACGAGATTATTGCAAAATTCGATGACGACAAATCGCTTATCCTTTGTATCGAGTCGATAAAAGACTTTTATTGTTATTATTATTTGATAAATGGGACAAGGAAAATAATATACAGCGTGTAACCGGCGGCAGCGGCTGCGGCGTCGATGGCGGCCTAGTTTTGGCTTTCCGTGAGGTCATAACATGTACGTACAATATTTATACGTGTGTATAATACGTCTCCACGAGTTCGTTTTGACGACCACTGAACGGCGGCGAACAGGTGAGCGAGCGCATACACACACACACACACACACACACACATAATATAATACTTATATTGTATATGTCTCTCATCTTTCCCTCTCTTTCAATCATTCTGTCTCTGTATCTCTCTCGGGCCTCGCCGCATGTACTGCGACCACCTCAAACACACTCGATAATGGTCTCGCATGTGCCGTGTATGCGCGCGCTCGTGTGGTTCCGGCGCCCGGGGTGGAGGAAGAGAATGTACTTGAGTGTGTGTGTGTGCGTGTGCGCGCGCTCAAACGTCGCCTACGACACGATACGTACCTACTACGAAAACCTGTTGGATGCTGTTTGACCTGGACCCGAACAAACATCGATAGCAATGCGGCCGTCGCTATACAAGTTACTGCGGTAAAATCGTATACGTGCGTGTGCGTAATAGCGTACGGCATAACCATGATATCTACCCGACAAAATCGCTACGATTATCGATTGTTGTACGCGAATATAGCGCACATCGATATACCGTTGCGGTTATACGACGGAGACAGGTAAAACCGCTTCAGGGCCAAACCGTACACATAGCTCCGAGCCTTCCGCCGGTGACCACTCTAGTTTTTTCTGTATATTTTTATTTGTATTATTATTATTATTTTTTTTTTCGTTTTCTCGTATCATCTTTACGTACAACCACCCGATCTTCGTGATCCTATCACATTGTCAGAAACTACCCCTTCATCCACCACTCGTATAATATCGTACACCTACAACCAGTTCTACCTCGGGCGATGGCCACGTGACGCTAGTATAATGTGACGTCATAATTCGCTATGAATATCAAAGACATACTAGTCATGGAAGGTGACGAAGGTTCAATGGACAACCAAGGCGGCGACGTCATCATCATCAACAACAATAATAACAACAACGAAAACTGCAGTGACAACGATAACGCGAAACGGCGTAAGCGGGAAATCGTCGAAGACGGAGGGTCGCTGTCCCCGCTGCATTTGCAGCGCCATGAAAACAGCGTGTACTTGCGACACCGGCACCGGAACGACCAACCGGATGAACAGGAAGAAGAGGACCTGAGGCAATCGGACGACGAGGTACGTGTCGCTATTGCCGCGATCTCCGATAATCTATTATCGTGTTACGAGTGTATTTTACACATATGTATAATTATATATACCTATGTATCACTCGTACTGCCCCTCCAATTTATCTCAATTATATCCCCTTCCTCTTCCTCCCTCAACCACTTATTATCAATATAGTGTCTGATCAGTGATCGGTATGTGTATATATATTTGTTTGCAATTCTAGCACTTTAAATTACGTTCTCTAAAATAAGTGTACCAGGATATCGGGGTAGTTTTTTAAAATTGTGCATGTTTTTGTTTCGGACAGTAAATCGTATGTAAATTATAAAACGCGTGAATTCTTCGATACTCATTTATCGTAACCAAATCGCGATCTGCCGTTATTACTGCTGTTTCGAACTACAGTGAAAGGCTAGACGCATGCACGCCTGCACGATATCTATGCCACCTCCGCCGTCGCACTTGAGCTACCGATGAGAAATATAAATTATTATCGTTTTAGCATTGGCTCTTGTTGTAGAAACAAGTTATTCGTTAGTTCATTTTCAACATTTTATATTTTTAAAAATTTATATTTAAAGAAATATTTTTTTGTATGCATTCAGATCAATTCACACCATTTGGTGCAAATTCAATGCCAGATAGAAAAATATATTATTTATATTTTTTATTCAAATGAGGAAATCGTCATTGTCTTAAAATAAAAATTAAAAGTCTGCAGATAAGTAAATACTATTATAAACTATAGTGTATGAATAAATAAATAAAAAAAATATCGAAAATAATATTTATCATAATTTACTATTTCTGTTTTCTAATATATTGCTGGGAGATAAATAAAATTAAGATAGTAAGTTCGGCTATACCAATTAAATCAGAAGACTTTTTGACGCTGCCCGGGTACAGTGGGTAACTGCATGGAAGCAATCTCTCATATTCAACCCCAATTATTTTAAAATATTATCGATGTTTTATACTTAAATGATGTTGGATATATCATACCGTACGAATAAATACATAAATAATCTGAATATTGCGCGTCTTATATCTAATGTACATATTTAATGGTTAATATTAAATAATCAATTTCTGACGTAAATTTGAAATAACTCAAGAGACTTTAATAGCCGCTGATTTTACGTATATCACGCTAGCATTATTTTTGTTCTGCAGTTTAAATATTTTTTCTTGTTGATAGATGACTACAATAATTATTTATTATTGTCTAAATTAAACACAGAATAAATTATAACGCGTCTTTGTAAATCATCGTATTATAATAAATTAATATGATTGTTAAATTAACACTGCAAACTGCTGTGTTAATTTTTTTTAAATCATTATTAATGAATATCGTATAACCGCTTGTATAGGCGTGTTGTATTATGTTTTTGAAAGTTTTTTTAAGCTCGTTTGAAACGAATTCGCTGTGCTTATCTAACTGAAAACCGCAGCTTATTCATACTTTGTGTCAAAGCAGACTGTGTTTGGTTTTCTAGAAATCTTATAAATGCGATAGTCGTCTTCGAGGTCAGAGTTTACAGTCATTCCGTTATTTCAATATTCAATTATCGAATCGACTGCAGGTTTTACAGTATAACTACGTAGTACTTATGTATATACACATATGGTGATAGGCATGTATATTGCCGATACTATACCTATGTGATTATCGAAAAACATGAAAAATAATACTATAAATTAGAAAAATATATATGAATTCTGTGTAGTGCTTTTATTATTTTTTTTAATTGACAATTTAGGTCCTTAAAGTCCCCGCCTTTCTAGAAAGTCTGTCTCGTTAGTTTGTTGGCGCAAATATTCATCTGACAACGTCGACTTTGCTGTCCAACCATTAAATCTACTTGTGTGTGTGCGCGCATGTGGGGAAAGTTCCTGTTTTAAATTCAGCGCCATTTATCAAAACGACATCGTTCGAGTATCAATGACCGTTCTGCAACCGTAACGGCAATGAAGTACGGACTGTCAAGGTCTTAAGGTTTACCGAGTAAAATATGTAACTTTATAGACAGTCTCCGGTACTTCTGCATGCTTTTTTTAAATCTTCAAAATAATGTATTATTTAGTCTATTAAATTAGTGTTTTTAGATTTACATGAAATCGAATATACGTATATACTGCTTCTAAAAAAAAATATTTTTACTAAATATACTATTATGTACTCAGCGTATTAAAAATAATTTATTTATATATCTCGTATGGAGTTTATATAAATACCATTTTTTTAAAAATCCCGTTTATATACCCATTTATATCCCTAAAAACACTTATATAATAAGTACCAACATTGAGTTATTTATGTACATTATATATAACTGCAGAAAACAGTTTTGATAGGTTTAATATATGAATCTTTTATCTCGTTTAAAACCATTAGGGTACAATGAAATGTATCCAACAGGGATACACAAACGGCTCAGACCCAAAACGAAAAAATACTGTCCTTGGACTGACTTCCGTTTCATTCAAAATAACAATGCAAAAATGCCTATTCTTACACATTATATACATGAAAAAATATTCTAGTAAATCAATGATGTGAAATCTTTTTCCGAGAAATGTTCTTTTAACCTGATTTTAAAATTACTATTGATGCAAGTAAAGCACACATTTGAGAATTTTTATTGTGATGGTATCGATATTATAGATAGGTAGGTACTATAGGTAGTAGGCACCTACATTTTCAATTTTATTATATTGAGTATCACCTTCTCATTATAATTATAATTACTACTATTATTATTATATATTAACGCATTAAAAACTACATAACATGAATATTTTGCAACAATTTAATTTACTTTATATAATTTTTCATTGTACCTACATATACGTATAGGTAGGTACTTATTACAATTAACGTCAGTAATATTGTGTTAGATGTACCTTTAAGTTATAATGATTAATAAAAATCATGACGAATAAAAATCATTCGAGGTGCCATAAAGAACGGGTGTTTAATAATAATGAGACGTATTTGAATCGCAGTGTGTACCTATAGTCTATACATTAGGTATACATATAGATAGGCACGCGCCACGAACTTATTATACTATGCATCCCAAACGTTTGCGCACCAATGCACTTGCACACATTTACGATGTAATTGAATACAATATTTTTTTTAAAAATGAGTATGGTCTTTAAATTAGCGTGTTTTATTTTTCTCTCCATATCGAATCAATTGCACTCACGTTTGTTCCCACATCATCCATTGCCGCCGGTGACCCTTTTACCGCGAAATTGACCTAAGTGACCTTTTTTGTGCGACCATGGTCTGAAAAACTTCCATCGTGACATTTCTAGTCATCTCTCTTAAACCGACGAAACGTTCCATTATGTAGCGAAGCTCAGATGCGTATATATATAATTAACGTATGCCACCACTATAATATGTATATATACGCGTAATATATAGGAAGACGAGAATATAAGTAATGTTGCACTAAGTACGTCAAGTACCATAATATACTATATTACACACATACACACACACACACATATATATATATATATATATATATGGCAATGGGACAACTATACGTATACATACGCATTCCACTTGAACTGTGGGAGTGAATATCTGGAATTTAGAAAGCGCTGATGCGCGCGCGCTCGCTAGTTGCAGCAATTGGCGGAAAATCTAAAATGAAACACGTCGATTTATATATAGGCGCAAGTGGTGCACGCGACTTTGGCTTTATGCGTCTCCCGAAAAGAAAACGTCAGGCGACGATGATGATATCGCCTTATCGTTCGATGCTGCTAACGGTAAAACAGTAAACTGCTAACTCGGTGCCTGGTAAAATGAAATTCTAAGAACATTGACCATGCACCATGGAATTTGAAATCACACAATTTTCGTCAACATTTGTTGTTGTTTTTTTCATCCATTCGGCTGTCCTATTTTCGGCTCTCTTTGAAAACTGCCTGGCTTGTAAGCGAATTCTTTTTTTTCGGGTTTTGTATGTTTCGATTAGGGGAAAATAGCAGAGCGGAATCTTTGGCGTCTGTCTCGAACGACGTGGACAACAAGGAAATCCGAAAGCACACGATAGAATCCTAAGAATGTGAGAAACGACCACATTAACCAATTGTTACTGCAGTAGTACAATAATGGCTCCTTGTTTCGCTGCCTGCTGCTTGTTCTTACATTTCAATGTATATATCTACTGGTTCTGTATACGTTGGCTTAACATTATCAGTGTGAACTTATGTGCGTGGAATTATTAAATGAGTATAGACGTATTGGTCTAGTAGCTATATATTTACTATTAAGTTGTTAAAAGTATTTATCATATAATATTAAAGTGTTACGAAATCATCCCGTAAGTTTACAAAAACCATTAAAAATCAAGAACAATTTGGTTTTCAGTTTTATTTTCATGATTGACACGTTAATACGTCATACTTCCAATTATAGTAAATAATAATTATTATCAATAAAAGGAGAAAATATTTTTATACGTATTTTACCCTTCTCTAGATGATTTTTAATTGTTACTTTAACCTGATAGGATTATAACAAAAACAATACTATCTTAGCATCTTGCGTCATATTAACATGTACTTATTCGTTTACATACTTATATCTAAACGACAAAGAATTTTTATTATTCCATGTAATACTATCTTTATCTTACCCACATCTGATTTAATTAGGTATATTGATTATGTGCTGTGTTTTTAAATTTGAAATTGTACACAGAAAATTTTCAAAAATGATAAAGAATACCTATGTTGTAAATCCGTTATTGATAATATGATGTATAATGTATATAATGTATACCTATCACCTATGTATAAATAATTGACAGAAGTCATGTTGTAATATTGAACATATTTATTTAAAAATTATTACGTTAGTTATTAGTTTACAACAGACGTAGTATTATGAAATTGATATAGCTTTATGGGTAGTATTATAATGTTATTATCGGAACATCATCGCTGACTCAAAATCGATGGTTGTTCATGTCGAAGTTAACTTATTTTAACAATCTCACGTACTTCATTATATAAAAATTCAAGTCTTGAAGTCATAATGCACAACTGTTCAATACGATAACCATTACATAAAGCTCACGTGGTCACTCGAAATTGTATATTAGAATCATATACTATTATATATTTATATTCCAAAAGATGTTACCACGATTCTTATAACTTGTATTTTTGTATTGTACAATGCAAAGCCTTTGTATGTGTATGTGAAGGTACTACTGTTTTTAATCTTTTATTCAGTACTTTTAATTAAACATTTTTAATTTATTTCTAGTCTTACTCTTAATCACGATCCAAATTTGTTCAACTTGCTGTATACATAATATATTATGCACATATTATATTAATGTATCTCGTAAACCTGCCAGGTGATAATAATAAAGCTATATATATAGATAGATTCCAGTCATATTTGATTTGTCTTAACAATCCCTTATTTCTGTGGGCTTGAAGACTTTCTTTAATTCTTTTCCACTCGTATCGTATGTGGTGTGTCGTTTATTTTACACGGCCAATATATTAAAGTTAATCGATTCCAAATCTTACACCCGACGTAATATTAAAATGTAATTTAGTATTTAAAAAAAATTTATGATAATAGTATAAACACAAGAACTGCCGCTACTCTCGTTAAGATTGCCTCCGTCGTCCGCAATTATTATTCAGATTCATTAAATACCGGTTTATTCGAGGAATGTGAACCAGATTTTTGCTTAAATATTAAAATGTAATCCACATTTAACGCGCGCGTCAACATCTTATAATAAACGTTGCTTTTTTTCGTCGATTTCTCTCAAAATGGACTACCGGCGAGCGCGTATTTTTTCTTTTCGTTTTTCTTACCTTACTCTTTTTCTTTCTCTCTCTCTCTCTCTTGCCGTTGAATCCTGACTCCGGTGACCCCGTTCGAAGATACCACCTGTATACACCTGTATGTATATTTATGTATGTACGTATGTACATAAATGTATATATACGCTTACGCTTCGGGGGCCTGGCCTCTGGGTTCGCCTTAGGACAACATTCCAGACCACTCTGTACGCACACAAACACATATACTCTCAAACGTACACTCACATGCGCGAGTTTTACTATTTACTACATATATATATATACACATATACAGATATGTGTATACATTATAATATGTGTGCACGAGCGCGTGCGCGTGTGTATATGTATGTATAAGTGTGTAAATCTATGTGCGCGAGTGTACCTACGTACGCGTATTATATTATATACGCACACTGTACACATGTATATGTAATAGGTATATATATAAGTTTTATAACCGGCTCAAAAAATAACCCGCCCACCGTACCCGCGTCCAGCCGACAAAGCCGCAGCATCACGTCATCTGTATAGGCGCGCGACGACGATTTTCGGGCTAGCCAGAGATCGATAACCGTTGATGATCAACAAATGTGTTGACCTTTCTCTACCGGCCTGAGCCGGCGAACCGATTGCGTTTAGAATTACTTCCAAAAAAACCGCGAGTTCCGTTTATAACTACACTCCCGCGTGACTTTAATCTTCTTTCACACCGCGTGATCGTCTATGTTTGATTATAATATAACCTCGCTTACTATAATATACTATAACTATATGCACAGTTGATAACAGTATTCAAATCCGCTACTATAGGTATATGTACTATTGTTGTATTTCACTTTAATTCTGCACACAATTTTGTTACGTGGTGCAATGTAATAATATAATGCTGCGATATAAAAATAAACGCGAGTCACGCATTCTAAGCTACCCCGGAAACCGCTTAAATATAGTGTTTTTAATTAAAATACAAATTTCGATTAAACAGCATTAGGCCGCAGACCTGTTTATGGTTTTCGAGTTTTCTGTTATACCTACTTCAATACTATACAGGCATAATGAATACTACATTATATTATTTATTCATCGTGGTTATAGGTACTCGTAGTTCGGTGTTAATAATGCGTGCGCGTAAGTCGGACAGGTAGTATAAATGGTAGTATAACAATAAAGTTTAAGATTACGTTTTTTAATTAAATTCAATCAGATAACAATAGTGAATCGGAACGAACCGACTTTCCATTGAAATATATTCATCGCGTCAAAAAGAATCGTTACTATACTGTACGCGATTAATTTTCTTACTAGTACTTTAGTCCAAAAAGAAAAATATTAATTAATTCATTTGTATGTAGACAAAAAAAATACCGTTTCCAATAAAATTATTATGACAAAACCGTTTAGACTTTTCGAGATCAAGATGTTTTGTCTTAAAAAATGCAAGTATCTATAAAATATATAATATTGGCTCGTAATATGACATGATATGGCTTGAAGAAAATCGTAAATACTCATCTTCGAGATTCGTGGTATAGAATAACGACGTTATCATTGTATACGCACACTCGTGGAGGAGAAGTGGTGTTCCGATTAAGGAATTTTTCCCCTCCCCCACCGATCCTGCTGATGAACCGCGGTAGTTGTAATATATCTGCGTCAAAACAATCGATGATATTGCAGCCACTGAGAATTTGTCTGTCCATTTGGTGTCCATTATTATTGATAAAATAATAAAATAAATAAATTGTATTTAGATAGTATTTAGACATTCAAGCTGTTAGTAGAACGTGCGTAAATATAATCAAACATTATAAATAATTCAATGTTAGGTAATAAATTACTTTTTAAAATGTAAACGAATTAAGTCACTCGTTGAATAATACAAATTGTAGATCAGACAAAAGTCTAGAAACATGGTTACGTTACAAAGCTATTATCTTAGGAGATTTTATACCAAATTAAATTATGAATATTATATCTTTATATAATCTCTTATAATTTTATATAATTTATATCTTAATATATATATATTTAGTGTAGCTAATTGGTCTAAAATATAATAATAACATTTTAAACATTAAGCGTTGAATAATATTTTACTATTTAAAAATGTATTTCATAAAATATAATATACGTACATCTATAAAAAAATAAAAATGATAATCTTTTTGAAGACTATGTACTATGTACTTATGATATAGGAGTTTAAAACGTTAAAATTGAAATAAGACATATTACTATGATAATTAGTAGGTTGAGTATATAATATAAATAATATATACCTAGTATTATGTAACGTCATTAGACTCGTTAGAGTAATGAGTAACTTATGCGTTATTATTTATTTTACCCGTACTCAACATAATATTATACATTGGTCTTTTGTCGCCATCGATCTATATATATTATTATGGATCGGTAATAAATATTTTCACACAGCCGCCCTCACAATACACACACACACTGACGGGCGCATTATTGTTATTTATTATTATTATCATCATCATTATTATTATTATTATTATTATTACTATTATTATGATTATCATATACATAATACGTTTCCTATACGACCATTGTTTCAATTGATTTTCGTCGCACAGGAGCCCGCGCGATCTCTGCAGCGCGTCTCGGGCTATTGTATTATCGCTCGCGTCGTCGTCGTCGTCGTCATTATTCGTCGAGCCGCCACGGCCACCGCCGCCGCCACCACTGCCGCCGTTGAATAGACGTCTATCCCGACCGTGGCGACGGTGGCGGTGTTTGTTTTGTTTTGTTTTTTATTTTATTTTATTTTATTTTTTATCTCGAGCGCTCGTCCGCCGTCCAAATCGAATTTTTACCACCTCCGGCACGCGCAGTCAGCTTTTTTCCGTACGTTTTGGCCCGCGTTATTACCAACGTGTAGAGCGTCATTGTTTTTGAACCGCGGGATAGCTGCTACCGTTTCTTTAATCCGCTAATTAACATCGGGCGCCATTTGATACGCACACGGCGGTAGCGACGACGACAACGACGCGAGCCCGCAAGAGAGTATAATGATCCGACGACGAAAAACGCCAAATAATAATAATAATAATAATATAATGTATATAATGACAATAGACCAAAGGCGTTGACCAACGATGGCGGCGCACTGTTTTTACAATAGAAAAAATAATAATAAAGAAAAACACCGCTGTAGCTATCATGCACAACACAAAACAGTCTGTCGGCGTATAGTGAATATTATAAGTTATAACGCACGTCCATATATTATTATATTATGATTCTTATCGAAAATTCTTCACGTTTAACCCCGCAACGGCGGCGAACGCGATGACTGCAGTATAGGTATAAACTATAAAGGCAAGCACCTACATCGATGTGTTTTTCTTTTCTTCGCAAGTACATAAATATTATTTTCTTGTTCGTAGACGTTGGAAAAAGCACGACGAAAATATAATAAAGGTCGCGTTCTTTTTTATATATGTTATCTCTAAAATCGGTAAATAGAAGCGGATTAGTTCATGACAAAAAATAAATAAATAAAATTACGACCGGGTGTACAGATATTTTATCACGCGTAACTAAATTATAACAATTATTATATTATTTCCAGTGGAAATATGACAATAAAACGTCGATATTAATCACTCATGTTCCGTGGGATAAGTTATAAAAAAATGCATAAATCCAAAGGTTTTGATAACAGTTCGAAAATATATTTTAGAGTTGACAACTATAGTATAAAGTTGTGACATATTAGTTTTACTCAAAATCTATATAATATGTGGCATAGCAGAGTATAAAAATGCCTGGGATTAATCGATATTAAACTTTATATTATATAGGAATTTACATTAATCGCATTGTAAATATAACTTATATAAATAATAATATATTTATTTAAGTTTAACATTCTAAGACAATATAACTACAATGCTAAATCGACTGATAAATTACAAAATATATAATATAATACTCGTATAACAATAACGCTTTCGATTATTTATAATATTACACTCGTAATAATGTTAAATTTCGCTTATTATGTATTTATGTCTCTCGCTTCATATGTGAAATCTAATCAAGTGCACATTACGTATAAAGTAATTATTAAACAAAAATAAAATTAATAATTATTATCATTTATATTATTATTACCTTACCATAATAATATAATACCTACATAAACATTAACATTAACATTGAGCAATAATACGTGCGGTTACTTCTCAACGGTTTGAATATTTACAAACAGTGAATTCATGAATATGTTAACCTTTTCTAGCGAGGCAACTATAATATTATATAGCAACTAATATAAATTGTATCACATTACCGCCCGCGTGCACCAATGCACTGCACGGTTTTCCTATATACCAGAACATTCTAAAATAATACATAACCTAAGTTAATACGTGCAAATATATTTTAATTTCAAAAAAGCTGTTTTGGTCCAAAATATTTGATCATTTACATAATCACATTTTGAATCGGATTCTTAGAAATCACATTAACAAGTATAATATTATAATTATATATATAAATATACTTAATCTAAAAAATATAGTCTGCATTTTATAGTTTAATACGATATTTTGTGGTTTGTTATATAAACATTATGAACAACTTTATTTAAATAAAACATTCCATTTATACATCATTTAAAGTAAATTAAATGTTTTAAGATTATGTAAATTTTAATCAAAAATATGCTTCAATGGTGCATTAAAAATTATGAATTTATTTACTTACTACTTACCTTATACCTAGTAAAATATACTACATACATCGCAGTCATACTATATTTAATTAATAATTAATATAATGTTACTTTTAATTTTTTTGTTTTTTGTCATTTATCTGATAATTAAATTCGATTTAAATTCGTGTTTATCATATTAATGAATATTAATAAGCTTGTAAATAATGCATGCATATATATATCATAAACATAATATAAAGTTATACTATTTTTCTTAGGTAGGTATGTGTAGTTTATATAATATGTATCAAACCTATTATGTTAAAAAAATTTTTATCTTTAGCTAATAAGATAATGAAAATAATATTGTTTTAAAATGGTTGGAAATATATAGGTAATTAGAATCAAGTTGATCAATTTGAGAATAGCTATATTACGAATTTACAATAATCAAAAATTGTATTCCTTTTTATTAACGGTATAATTTAATTTACGGTATAAAACTGTCGACCTACCGTTACTCCTTTTAACACTACCCAAATGCCTGCTTTAATTTACAATTCAGCGCTAATTCGTGAAACTAAAATAACCACTTAAAGTGTAGGTATATGGTAGGTACTCATCAAATTCGTTAAAGAAATAAAGCTACATTGCTGATTAGTGGTATATTTATATACTGCTAGGTATATATAGGATGTATAATATACTATTTATGTATAAAAAACGGGTATACCTATGTATAAATTTAGCACAACATTAAACATATTTTATTGTTGGTAAATTGTTTTTTCAACATAATAAATTTTAGATTTATTTGTGTGTAATTTCCCAATGTCCCATTTAGTGAGAATGTGTAATATTCCTATTCAATCAAATTTCTATGTTTTGTTGATTTTTTTTTTTTTTTAATTTCTATCGAGTTTTCATTATAAGTTGTAGATAGGTATATTTATTTTTAATTTGTATTAATTATGTTTAATTTGTTTAAAGATAAGACACATATATTATATTATGTAATTAAAACCATTTTAAATGAAGACACCTTACATTTTTGTACAGATTGAGAACTATGAATTTTTAATTTAGGTTTATAATAGGTATATATAACACATATTATAGTCTCATCTTATACAATAATTAAATTATGTACATTTTATCGAATTTTCAATGAAAAATAGTAAAAAATAAATAAGTATCTAATACCTATTCATCTCGTTTTAAAAATAATAACATTATATAAGATACTGATAGTCATTGAAAATTAATACTTTTTTAAAATATATATATATCTATATAATATAATATAAGAGTACTGTGAAGAAATAATATAAAAAAGACCGACATTTAACGAGATTCTGACGGTGGTATAATGTTAACCAATGTTGCAATGTTTTTGGACTGACATCAAAAACCTGTTTTATATTGTTATTTTCTATTAAAAGGCGTCACATTACAATTCAATCAATTGTGAAAACGCGAAGAATAACATAAATTTTTAAAGATTATTATACTGGGTACGAAAAAAAAATCACGTCGAAATCGATAGGTACACGGAATGTCAAATATCTTAAATTTCTATAATAACTGGTACTTATACTTAAAAAATAATCCTACTTCAAAAGTCATCGATACGTATAAGTTCAATATAATACAAATACGTTTTTATTTGCTCAGTGAATGAAATCGAGTTACCTGCAGATGATCAATATGTTATTCTAATTTTTATGATATTATAATCGTTCACTTAAAAATATTAGGTATATGTTATCAAATTCAAAAACAATCTGAACCATTCAACTATGTATTCACGAGTACTTGATATCATATTCCTATATATTATAATATTATATGGATATAGCAATATATTATAGTCTAATATTTGACTCAGCATCAATATTAAATGTCGATGACTTAATTATTAATTTTATACTCATGCGGTTATCGTAATACTTTTGACGCAACGCATAAATTTTAAAAACTAATAACTTATTAGCAACTTATTGCAATTTGTAATTAATTATTGTCTTTTATTTGTTTAATTAAAATTCATTAATGCATATTTTTTTAAAAAAATATTTATTTTTAAATTGAAAAAATACGTTTTAATCTGATTAAAATATTATCAGAAATTATAGTGATTCATTTTCCATTTTTATAAGTTCGCCAATATCAGATCTGCTCCAATTGTTCATACGATTACTATAAGATAATTTAGTTTAGTACCTATATGATCCCTTATAGAATAACGCTTTTACGCAACATTTTATTTAGATAAATATGAGCAGCAATGATTTCATTAAAATAATATTTATTTTTAGTTTTAAAAGATATACCTACATATTTTTTAAGAGAATTTCTTAGCAGTTGTATTAATTATGCTGTTATAATTTTTTATGCAAATTTCACGCTTTTATTTTTAAGTGCAATATTTTTGTTATTTTTTTAATTTATAAATTAATATAGTTGAACAAATTTTCTTAGTCATATTCTAATTTAAGTGAATTTTTAGCCACGATTGTATACACGGTTTGACTATTTTTAATGCTATTCGAAATGTTAGCCTTATATTATAATAATATATATAGTATTAACAAAATAAAGGTATAGGTATTGTAATATAATATTAAAATTATTGTCACATTAATAATAATGAACAATAATAATAATTATTTTAATAATAAAGTTGTATACGGCGCGCGTGCGCGGTCGATTTTTTGCCAGGCCCGGAAGGTGGGACCCCGGATACGCGCTAGGTGGACCCGAGGCCCCACCAACGCCACCGAGGCCTGCCCAGCAACAACGGTTGTTCCGCGCGCATCGACGACGCCGCCGCTGCGCTCCTGTTTAGGTAGCTAGCACGCACACACTGCTTTATCCACTGGCAGTCGTCACGCGGCCCGCCGGATACGAGCACACTCGCGCCAGACACCAAGAGATATAATATCGTAAAATTGTCCTGCCGCCTTCGTCGTCTTCGCGTCTAATATTATTGTTATTAACGTATAATATACCGTTGTCGTGTGCCATTGCGATCTAAAATTGTTGTTATTAAAATTATTATTGTCGCTCACGTTTCGTTTGAGGGTTGTCGTTTGGTCACGATCTAAATTTTGTTCGTCTACCGTTTCTTTTCGATAGATACATCGTCGTCAACTTATCATCTCTATCGTTGTGGTGATACATAACCACCGGTTCTGTGTTCGTGAAATCGTCCAGCGCGTTCTATAAAATATAATATTATAAATGGTATAAAGTGTCCGAATAATCGTTTCACCGTCGATTGGTGTACCTACGATACCGTGTGTAAAGTGCGCGAATCGGTTGCATCGGTGAGCGCCGTGGCGTTTGCGCGAGCACGGCGTTTAGCCGACGTAATACGTTGTAATCCCATCGTGGGTTTTCTTCCGGTTTCGCATAAAGTGCGTAAAAAGTGTCGCACGCAGCAACGAAGCTGGCGGTGTGCCAGTATGACATGAACAATTTTATGGAGGTAGGATCGAAAAAAAATTGTACAAATATTATTATATATCATATTATTTTCTCAGTCTATGTACCTACTGCCCGTGGACGTAATATTATCGTAATTTTTGTTATAGATCGGTATTTAATTATTTAAGTATTTCTTCCATAGACTAATAATTGCATACATTTCCCCAAAACGTGATAATATTTATAAATAGATATATTACCTATCTCGTCAAAACAACGCAAAAAAATAAAAGCAGCATCTAAATTCGCAATCGTAGGTATACTTACTTGTAATACCTTTGAAATAGCAATTAGCAATAAAAATCTTTCCCGCGAAGTTTTGTTTTGTTGTTCAGTATTGCGCGTCTACCTAATCTTCAATTTTAATTAAATACCTAGTTTTTATGTAACGTATTACGTAATTATATATTAGAAATGTCCATATCATATATTTTATAAAATGTATATATAATGCCAATTGCGTTTTATTATCATATCAAACCAAAATAAAATATTATTAAACATGTTAACTAATGTTACATAGGTATAGGTTAGGTACGATCTTATTCCAAAATCGTATTCCTTTTATAAATTATAGAAAATATAATATTATAATCAGCAATAAATAATAAAAACCTCATGAACTTCCAAGAAAAAACAATATATTTTACTCTAATGTCAACTACGCTTATTATAATAAGTTATAACGTATAAGATTCGATTTGAAGATAAAATTCGAACGCGTGTCGTACGTAACAATATGCATTTTTCCCGCATGCATATATCGCGAGCGTATGTAAATAAATGATAAATTATGTACGACATAATATATTATCATCGTGTGGTGTGTAAGACGCGAATGATATTTAGATTATAATAGTCATTCGTTCAAAGATGTCCATGTGTTAATCCGTAGTATTTTATAGTTATACTCGCTACAGATCAATATAACGTTAAAACAGTTTCACGTAAAGTACCTGCAAAATCCACTTCACGTATACTGACATAGGACAAAATCGCGCGATTCATCCGATAAATAAGGCGTATAAGTACTGTAAACATATTATACACTATACAGCGCTCGCGTTCAAGTCATTCGTCAAATACATACCGTACACACCTGTAAAAAGATTGTATAATACGTACCTATATCAACCTTATATACCGTCGTGTCGGCAGCAAGGACCTTATTTGTTGGAGACCGTCCAAAGATATATAATAATTAATATTATTATTATTATTTACTGTTATTCTGTTATTGTAAACATTACTCCCAACTCCGCATATTAAATCAACATTATAATATACTGTCTCGTAGGAATAAAGCTAAATATAGTATTGAGGAGTCTAATGTAAATATCGAGTGTTTTTAATAATACATACTGGAAGTTGCACTGTATAGCATATTATATATTACAAAAAATAATTTGTTATTCGCGGGATTATTTATTAGGTATGATGAGAATACGTTATCTTCTCCTGGGTACCTAAATGGATAGAATACTGCAAACCGATAGTTTGTTTCACATCCATCGACGTTCGTCAAATTGTTTTAAATAAAATAAATAATATTATATATAGGTATGCACCGCGAGATTCCATCAACGGATGATGCAAAACGCGCGGGCGCATTATAATATACCTAATATATTGATATAGAATGGTATAGGTATTATAAGTATTACACATAGAAAACCGTTTGATCGATCTGTTTATTATTATCGCTGATGTCATTGTTTACTTCGTCGATCGGACGATAAAAATGCAAATCCCACGGCTCGCGTGCTCTGACATTCACACACACACACGCTCTGATGTAGATCAATAATATTATCGCTTTGACAATGACTAAACGCCGTGCAGTAGTCAGGCTAACCTAACCTTGCGATACGGAGGCAAATTATTATATGCGTCTGATCGAATTATAATATAATATTATATTATATATAGTATATACATATAATACAAGTACCGTAAGAGGTAAGACCAACGCATAAACTATATTACAATAAGTATGCCTATATTTATACTCAGATCGCAGAGTACCGACGTTATTGCTGATGTAGTTTCCAAATAGAAAATCAATAATATTTATCGAAAATTCGGGTTGTAAAAACGATTCGAAGGAGATTTCTACCGTTTTATTATAACTATGATTTCTGGGTCGATTATAGGTGCTCAGTTTAAGCATATTATGTATACCTATTACCTATATATTATGTTCGATATCGATTACCCCCACCAAACGATTATGTGTCTGATAAATACATTTAGATCGATGAGAAGTTGTTAAAAATCGGCCTCCTCCTTCTCTCCCTACTTTTATCTCTCGCGGTGAGCCCGGAGAAATTGTATGCTAAATCTAAACTCAAAATTCGGTCACGATTCCAATAAGAGTTAAAATAATAATAATAATAATAACAGTAACAGTAACGACACCGATCGTAAATTTCTCGCCTACATTATTATACCTATACGGGCGCACTTCGTAGATAATATACAATGTTGAAAAAAAGCTCGAAGAATGATTGAAATAAAAGATTTATCGCTTCAGTCTGAAAAAAAGAAAAAAAAATTAGCCGGTAACACACGTCTTAATTAGTCCGTACATGCTGTAAGACGTAAACGACACGAAATCAGTGACGACCGACGACGATGATGATAATATAATATTATTATTATTAATACTCCGAGTAACGTATATTATATATATTAGGTATGTCCGTGTGCGTGTGTATAATCGACTCCTATATTAATGACGTGTATCGCGCGCGCGGCTCTGCGGATTCCCGGTGCACGAGCTACCGATAATTCGTCCGTCGTGTGTACCGGACCTGCACTGTTGGTATAGGTTATAATTTACGTGAGCAATGCACATAATATACGTACTTCAATTATATAATGATATTATTATGATAGGCAATGAGGTTTTTTTAGTAGATAGTAGGTACACATAAAAAATAATCTAATATTTAGCCGAAACGACACGACACCTGCGTATCTACCGTCAATATTATATAATAATATAATATTATACATATAGGTAGGTTATTTCATTATTTCGTACTCGAGCAGCGAGCATCATAATAACCTTGCAGCATTGGATCTAATAGTTGAATATCGAACACCTCAGTGTCATTCATTTATATATATCAATCGAAGTATATTCTTCTTTTAAGCGCAGAAAAGAAAACACATATTTTATATAACCAATATACCTTTGTATAAGTTTTAAAGATTGTCTACTACATATAATATTCTTTAACAAAATTTTTATAATGAGAAAAGTTTGGTTTTTATAAAAAACATAGATACCTATATAATATTATATATAGATAGGTACCTACCTGCCAATTTAATTCGTTCTATAATGTTCCATCACAATCAGAAATATCTTATATATTTTAAAAAGTTAACAAAATTTGTAATAGCTATGATAACCTAACCGTATATAGATATATAATTATCGTAATACATATCAATAAAATTGATTATCAAGTATCGTACATTTCGATAAATAATAAAGAGAATAGAGATCAAATATGTTTAAGGTATAACAATGATTTAATTGAGCTTGATTTTTCGAATATATTAACCATGTGAGTTGCAGATTTCTTAAACAAAACTGCTTTTCCAGATAACCTCTTCTGGCGAAGTGCACGTATTATTATCACGAAATGTAGGTATTTATAACATACATACAAAAGTTTACTAATAAACCCGAACGAACAGTTATTGTTTGATGGTCATCACTCGCAAAAATTCATGTGCAAATGATAAGCATCGAGTAATATAAATAAGGAATAATACCCAATATAGCTCTTATATAGCATACAATTGCGCGGGAAACTCATAATGTATGTGATTAATATTATATAGTTACCTATGTCGTTCCGATCAAAATGTAATAATATTATACAGCAAAACGAAAAGTGTTCAAAATAAAGCTGAATAGTGAATATACGTCCTATATGTTAGTACGATAGTATTTATAACGCGGTGTTGTATATTGTGCCCGCGAGATGAAAGTCGAAAAGTTTTCTATTATTATTGTTATCCTTCCGTAAAAGTGGCAGCTGAGAACCGGTTATCGGTGACGGCAACGGTAAAACTATAATAAAATGCACTGCCGTTCGCAGCGAGATTATAATAAATTCAATGTTTCGCTAAACATACCAATTTGTCGCCGTCAATAATTTTTCTTCTGACTATTATTTTGGTTGATTATTACTTATTGGTGGCCATAATTCACAGAATCCGGGGAGCATATGTTTAGTAGAACTCCAAACGAGAAAACTAAATTATCTATGTTATGTCGTTATTTACACTTTATCTTTATATAAATACATTTTTAAAGTTAAATTTGTCTATAGTTTAACCGTCGGGTGTCGAGTATTCAAATACAGTTAAGTAAATTGAAAAATATAAGCACACGATGTCGTTGTGAGTAAATCAAAGGTTAGTTGAGCATTGCGGGTGTGTATGCTAAGGGTGGCACAACGACAAGGTTACAAGGACACAACGACTAACCTAACCTACGGTGGCTATATGACATAAGCATTAAAAATAAAAATAAACTTTATAATTTGTATCATAATGCTAATAATTTATGAATACATCAACATATTTAAAATAGTCAATTACTTATAGTACCTATGTAGGTAATTATATATATTCTGTAAAGTAAAAATCCATATTTTTTTTTTATTTAACGTAATTGTTTTTGTAAAATTAACTATTATCACTATAAGGTATTATATAGATCATACGAATGAAAATTAAGTACTTACGTAATATTAACAATTTATTATTGTAACACAAAAACTCAGGTTATCATAGATATAATCAGGTGATACATTTGTCGTCTTGTCAGTTATCAATGAAGATTTTTGAATTTAGAGTAGTTTAGAACGATACGATTAGGTAATTTTTTTCTCATGGAATTCTAACGCAAATGTCCGATCGCGATATATTAATAATTATATCATTATTTATTATTTGTTAGCACTATACTAATTTGTCTTACTCCTATATATTATAGAAAAACTAATAACTTAAAAAAAAAACTATAGATAACTTCTGAAGTCTTTTATTTTTCTCATCCATTGTAGACAAATATTTTCAACTGAAATCCATCAGTTTGGATTTTCTTGCTATGTATGAAAAGTGATTCGCGTAGCAGTATACTAGGTAAGTTCCGGCACAATAATTTTTTCACGCGCCCCGAGCACTAGGTTACGACAACCTGCTCGCTTAGACATTGCAGTCATCTCGGAAGTATTTATATGTAATATTATAGCTGGTGCCTATAATATATTTATTGTATATGTCTAGAGCTAAAATAAAAACGTCACGAAAGAGCTATAGGATTGAGTACCTATTTTTATCCTTAAAAAGATATCGTAAATTGTCGTAAGTTTACCGCGATAGTGTTTAATAAAATATAATATACCATACGATCCACCGAACGGATTAATAACGCCTTGCGTGTACATTAATATCAATATAATTTATATTATATCTGTGTACGCGTCGTCGTCGTTGTAGTAATAGGCATGGCACGCTCTCATACTCGTAAACCCCTCTCGTGTAAGTCGCCTTACAAATATATATTATATAAAAAAAATACAATGTCTTATCGCATTATATGCATACGCGCACGACGTTATTTATCATATAGGTACCTACGTATAATAGGTATAATGTTAATACGTTCGTCACTAAGGTACATAGCGGGCGTTAT
>VUJU01002655.1:0-20183 GCA_009835225.1 Aphis craccivora
AGTATAGATACATAATTTAGCACATTTTATAGTTAATTTGTCCAAATTTAATTTTTTGTTTTATGTACCTACCTATATATCCTATATAGTCAACAACATCCTTAACTCTATAAATGTATATGAATAAAATTTGCGTGATCTTCATTAATTTATGTTTTATTCCTTCCTATCTTAAATTTCTTCACACAAGACTATTTTATGTTAAGTAGGTACTTCACAAAAAATATAAACCGTTACATAAGCAACTAAAATATTGTCAATTATAATTTATAAATATTTTGGTAAAGAAAAAAAGTTGTGCTAATCATTATTTTGTTTACAGTTCATTACGTTAATCAAGAGAGTATTATTAACTCGATGTAAATGTAATAATAATAGACCAATTTTCGTTCAAAAAATAAACGTATTCATATACGTACCTATGTGTACTATGTATGCTTGGCTTGTGTAATATCGGTTTCTCCTCATCAGCAAAAAAATCACTACCGTTATTATAACGTGTGATACAACCGTTTGAATTTTAAATTGCCCAATAATGCAGTATAGGCAGTATTTCAATGGAAAAATAATGAAATCAAATTCTGGAGCGCAGTCAAAAATATGTTTAAAAGTGACGAGCGTGTTTTATTGGCATAGCAATTTAAGTACCCGAGAACCTTATTCAAACAATATGAAAACTATAAAAAATGTAATTAAGTCTTTGCAATACCCACGAGCTTATTTAGATCACAGTTCACTGAACTCCAATACATATATTAAGATCTTTATGGACCGATTGGAGTAGCTCGTTATTTATGTTTGTTATACTGCAAGTTCAACATGGTTAAATGAATTGAATAGTTAGGATGTGATACAACAGCTGTATAAGAATACTACTTATATTCTATAATAGGCATTTGCGTTCAATGTTTATTGCACATTTTTTTTTTTAAAGAGCGTATAAATAACACTGTGGAGCGTCTATGAAATTAAACTGTTGTTTTTCAATTATAATTTTAATATATATACAATGCTGACTGTTCAATATATTATATCAATAAAAATTGCTTATTTGGAAAAAAAACTATTATTTAAGATCTACCTGACTATTATTATAGTGTTATAAGGCACTAATTTATTACGTTGTATCTATAGTTTATGATTTATTCTTAAATAAATATTAAATACGTGTATAAATACGAATTATAATGATTAAATAAATAATATATGCTATATACGATTAATAAAAAATATATTCGTTGTAGGTATTACCTATTCTGGTCAGTGTTAGCAGGCGGGAAAGTCCCCTACTTTTATTTTAATAAACAAAAATATGGTTTAGCGAGGGGGAATTAAAAAAAACAAATTCTATTCTTGTTTACAAACTTATTGTAAGTATAGCATAGTGTCCCCTGTAGGTTAGCATAAAAAACACATTTTATAATAATCATAATTTTACATTATAAAAGTATCGGTTATTGTTTGCTTAGGTTGCATTTCTGACCAAGAGGGTTGGACTTTGATTAAAACTGAGTCTATTCTAAAACATCCGTTATTTATAGCATCGTTAAAATTTATATATTATATATACCTACCTTGAAAATATGATGAAATAATGTGTGTAAATTATTAAAATTTACAATATTAGTATTTCAAAATGACGAATATTATACATAATTTGCATAATATTTATTTTACTTTATTTTTCAAACAAATTTTATTTCAATATTATATTAAATAACATAATTATATATATAGATCATTGTAAATATTATTTATCATTTTAAGATAATGTCAAGTTAACATGTACTTTTTTGACTTTTTGTAATGTGTTGTAAATTTATTTACTTATTTATTATAACTGTTTATTATATTATATAATTACCTACAAATTGTAAATAATATCTAAACAATTTTAAATGTTTAAATGTTGGGTACAATATTGTTGTACAGTTTTACCGAAACAATGTAAGAATATACATGAATGGAATATGAACAACTGGACAAGACATGCCCAATAGTTTTTTGTATATAATATACATATGTATGTAAATAGTAGGTAAAATGTAAAATAATATAGGTACTTATACTTCAATGGGTATTTAAAAAATACATTACTCTGTTAAAACATTTTACATTCATAATAACGTTTTGTAACAATAAGACTGTACCAAATATTTACTGTAAACACAAACAGTCGTTAATCTTAATCATGATTCATATATTATAATTAATATATTTTATTATATAGGTACTGTATACCTATACCATATACGGTAAATAATCAAATCAAATAAATCATAATATAATTTTATGCATTGCAAAAGTAGAAACCATAGCGATGGCTCATGTGGCATTGTCTCCCATAAAAATAAAAATATATAACGATTTTAAAAATTTAAAAAATGACCCATATTTTGGTTGTTTCATGATTTACTCGGAAGTAAAAAGAAGTAAAGATATAGATAAAAATTGTACGTATCGTCAGACACGTTAATGCTTACACGTAGGTATTTATGATTCATCCAACATGCATATTATATTATAATTGATCAACAGCGAGTTATGGTATAGGTATATTGGTACTAGCAGCTGGTAATAACTAAAAACTTTTAATTGGTATATTATGGTGTATATATATACGTTACCACTCTAGTTTATATACTGAAGGTAACCTAACCTTAATCGTTACATTAGTATATATTGATATAATTATATTATTGGCCATGAAGGTATATTATATCGTCATACGTACCTAATCGGTTTCACGAATCTTGTTTTATATATATGCAAAACAAAAATGTTCGTCGACGATGCATGGCCCCAAGTGATCGGGATGTCCAAAAAAATGGGTAGTGAAACGAGTGGTTATCTCGAAACATATGTAATACATAATATTGTGTATAACGTGTCGTGTTCGACTATATTATAAATCATCGGATATCCGATCGTAATTATGTAGGTATACCTATTATAAAGTTCGTACAAACAAAAAATGTGTTGATATACCTATATAATACCGCAATCGATTTATTGACGTTTAATTTCTATATACTGTCACCTTTCAAAGATAATCATATAACTATATAAGTCATAATATTAGCTGTTGGAAAAATTCGTCTGAAGAAAATATTTACGACACACGGTCAAAAAATTATTTCGACACTTGCGCTCGCTAATTTACCTATATAGGATATTTATGATATTATATCTGTCTATATTATACCTACCTACAATGTATTCCATGTGTTATAAATATATATGTGTGTTCTCCTGTCATAAGTTATATGTGTACATTTTATGGTTTGCCATTAGAGTTATTACTGATTTTGAATATAAAATTATGATACAAGTAAAAATTATGAATCTTGGCCCATAATAATAAAAAAAAAGACATATAATTTTCGTTTACCGACGAAATAAAAAACTCGCTGTCTGTTTCTCGTATATTATAATAATATTTTTATACATAATTTACATTTTCAAATAAATAATATACAGTATAATAATTTCTACATCACACTTCATTGATCGATAGCAAAATGGTGGTAATCAAATTATTATATGCTTCACTCTATTGTTAGTGGTCGTCTACGGTTGGAAAACATTGCGTGTCGAAAATTTTCACTTTTACTTGTTTTTGTGGTCGATGTGGTAGAAAATTGTATCAGCTATATATCATACATAAAAACTAAAAAATATAAAATTTAATTTAATGAAAAAGTTATAAGAATAATGAAAATATAAATCTTTATTGTGGCTTATTATTACGTATAACAAAATATATTTTGATAGATTTTAGTAAATAATATACCTATACAGGCGTATAGTGTATTATATTATATCATTTAAAATAAATAGACTTCCGTAGAAGCATTACTAATGAATTGCAATTGATATTTGATGCTCTCGAGAACCTATATAAATGATTAAAAATATTTTAAAAATTAAATTTTAAAAAAATTTTAAAATAAAAAATAATCATAAACATTTTTTCAACCTTTAAAATATTAACCATCATAAAGTAGAAGTGAACGCTTAATATATAGGGTTGAAAAATAAAAATAAAACTTTCTTATTTCTTTTATCATTATAAAGGCAATAGTTTGTTAACGTCGAGTTACCGTTACGGGCTTATTAGGACGTTAACCCTAGACTTTGAATTATTATATAAAAATAATAACGTTGAAAACGTAAAACGTTTGTAACGGTACTCTATACGTGGGACAAGTTTTTTAATTATTTTTACGGAATGAACCGTTATACAGGGATAAACAATGGACCATTGGATACGACGGTGGTTTTAAGTTTGTCGGAGAAACGAGCGATATTAAAATACTCGAGTCGGCATTAACATAATGAAAACATTCCGACGGTCCTTCGGGGACTGTACTCATCGCGCGTAGTCCTGCAGGTTCACACGGCCACTTTTGGTCAGGGTGTTTGCGAGCGTATATAATATAAGGAACGAAAACCAGTTTTCAGCTCTTAACACGGCACCGGCGGCGGCGATCGCGACCGTGTCCCCTTGGCCGCCGTCGCCGCCGCATTATATTATGCGCACAAAACGGAACGACGCAGCTTTTCTTGATCATTTATTTTTCTTTTAATTGTCCACGAGGGGTCAGAACTGGTTTTCATGGGAATACCGTGCGGACTATGGGGTGTTGGTCATCGACAAACTGGTTTCCGGGTTTGTCCTGCCGAAGGGACGAACCGGTATTGCCACCGCGAGCACATGGTCATCACGGCGACCCTATTGTTTTCTCCTCCTTCGGACCTGCGTGTACGCTCGCGCGCGCGTGTGTGTGTGTCATTACTTACCGAATGTTTATTCTCAGGTCTCTTTACTCGTTACTCACACACACGTACGGACCGGACATTGTTTTAAAATAAAAAATCACGCATAAACATCCCGTGGGATATTATTACGGTGTATCGTATAATAATAATAATGCGTAATGTTATTATGTACACTGCAGCGGACGAAGGCCTCTGTCGCGTAAAGGGAAGAAACCAGTTCCGGGAGATTCGTTGTGCGTCTTCGTTTCTGCAGCCCACCGCGGCCGCGGACAGCTGTCTATGTATACGCATACGCGTATTGTATCTGATCGTTTTGACCGTGTGATGATGCGTCAACGTTTGTTATATTGTCTTAAAGGTCTGATCTATTATTTTACAAACGAGTATAGGTACGGTTATAATATAATATACAATAAAGGCACTGTACGCGGGATTCGTAAATTCCACCACCCATATTATCTGAAAATATAAGACGCGTTGTAATATCATTCACGGCGTACGCATACCCGTACAAATATTACATGCGTACGGCGAAAACCGCGAACGCAGAGACCAACGCGGTGTCGGCGGCAGTTTTTCGACACCGTCGGAAATGTCTAACGACCGTTGCAGCTCCGTGCAAATAACGTATATTATCATTCGCTGTAATATTATGGTGTGTATAAAAATGTTTAATCTACGATTTAGTAATTACACGTCCGGCGAGACCACTTAGGTACCTATACATTTATTTTTCTTATATCCGTTAAAGACGCCGCCGACTATATTATATACCCATAAATGAAACAGTTGCAGTGTTTTTAAGCGGTCAAATGCGTATAACGACGAGAAATCATTTTTCATTCAACGGATAACGGATTGCTATACGCGCTAAAAACAGCGTCCACTACATACGCTCTAATCACCGTCACTTGTATTATATTATATTACCTATATAGCAACAGTATGTATACATATACAAATGTAACGCGCAATTTATGCGCAAACTAAATGTACCGAGTATGATAATATTCGTAGTCCGTTTTGTACACACGACCGACGACCCAATTATTAGAAAACATTACATGTTTACATTTATTTTTGTATATACGTCTGTCTGACAGTAGCCGTCTTATGTAGCCGGTGCTGCAGTTCTTGTTTCGGTTGTATTATTTAGGTATGTCGTTGCAGCAGCAGTGGCCATTTAATCCGCGGTCCGGCAGGCTGGCAATAAAACCGACGCGTTTCGAAAATGTACCATTGAGCAATTTATTTGCGTATAGTTTCACGTGTATACATATATTATTATAACGACGAATGACCGGGACGAATGATTATTATTACCGCCGTTCGACCACAATTAATTATAGTAAGTAGCTACCTATATAGATATTCGATTTCTCCAAACGTGTGAATTAGAATTATACATATAATGTTAGTAATAATAATACCTCACTTACTAATTATTGTGCATAATGGATTGACCATTGATTACTAAATACTAATAATTGTACACTGAATAATTTGATCGACGAGGAAAATATTATACATTTACTGTATTGAGAAATAATCCTAACTTATGCGGTTCAAGTATTACGGTCGTAATAAATACGGTCGTAGTTAATCACTCGAAAACCGACGGATCGAGGACTGTATAGTGAAATACTTAAAAAAAAAATAAACTATGAACGGATGATAAAATATCCGATAAAAGTCGTTTAATTTTTTTATATGATAACCTACTAATTACAAACATGAATATAATATGTACTGTACTTAACTTACATATATGTAAGTACCAGCAATAATTATACCAATAGGTATTCAATTATGTAAAGAAATATTGGTAGGTACTTAGTTGGTAAATGTAGGTTGTAAGTACTATGCACTTACCTACATAGATATTGAGTTAGTTTGCTTAATTATTACGTAGTATTTGAATCTAATACTTTGATATGAATAAATGCACTGCCCTGCTACTATATAGCAGTTAGTAATTGCCAGTTACTGTAATGGATGTGTACAATTTAAGTTCAATGAAAAATCATTTATTATTGTTTATGAAAAACGATATGAGACAGTTTGTCAACATATATTCATAGTTTTTACGATGTTTGATTTTTTTTATTATAATATTTTATATTGTCATGAATAATTTATTTTGTTATAATATATTAGTAAATAACAATTTACGTATATTCCTAGTGGTAAAAAAGTTCATGTTTTCACAAAAAATATTTTTTGAAAATAACTGCAATTGTTATTTTTCGTTTAAATAAGTACCTACGTTCTCAATTTTGTCAAATTAGTAGATGTACAAATATATTTAAAATATCTATGGAAAAAAATGAAGGTAATAATATGTATTATTCAGATTTCAAGATGCAAGTTTCTACGGTTATTAATTTTTGAATCATAAAAAAAAAAAAAAAAAAATTTATGTTTTCATAAAAACTTAAAACTGGTTGCCGTAAAAATGTCCGTTAAATATCAACTACCTATATTTAATTTTATACTTGCCGAAATTACCCACAGATAGCAGAGTTGAAGATCGGAGCATTTTTACTGTTTCAAAAGCTTCAAACGCTAACACAAAATGAAAAAAAAAAACTTTCATTATTATTGTAAAACCAATACATTCATTGCTTCGCTTAAAATCCAAACAATTCTATTAGTAGTTTTTCAAGTTATAATCTATGTTCTGTGACAAAATTATTTTGGTAGTCTGTCCAAGTATAATAAATAATAATTTGTAAGACGCGTTGGTAGATATACGTAGGTATACTATAGGTATCACAGTAATTAATAAGGGGTGTGTCGAGTCATCAGGAGTCCCTAAAACATTTTATTTGTTCTCAAAACAATAGGTATGATAATTCTTTATAAGCCTACGAGTGTCTGGTGACTACCACTCTACATGCTTACCGTGTGAATGGGCGTCTAAAAAATTGATAATTTTTTTCATCATTTGAATACTAGAATTATTCTGGTAACATTTTTTATAAATGTTTATTGTATTCTGATGATAATTTCAGTTGCACAATTGTATAATTATTATTGGCAATTGTTTATAACTTAATAATTATTGTAGGTATATACAATAATATTTAAATAATAATAATAATTCAAATAATTAATTATAATTATTAATTCAATTAAACAATAATAATAATATAATTATTTTTAAATGTTTATTAATCACTATTTTCATTTTTCTGTAATCCACCTAATTGTATCTATTTAATTTATATACAATAAAAGTGTATTATAAATTATTTGATAAATGGTAATAATCAATCACAAAAATGTATTGTAATAATTACCTATTTATATTACAATAAAATCTATTTACGGTTATTATAAATTAGCTAGAGAATACTAATAGAATAAATTAAACATGCTGCTTCAGCATTATCCAGTTTTCTGTTTAATTATCATATGTAAAAGGTTTAATTTAGTCACAATAATACATACTATAGAAAATAGGTAATTTAAATAGTATTAAAATGGAATACAAATAACTACTGTCAGAACAAGCTCGTTTAAATTATGATTTGATTCATGTTTTTTGCTTTACTAAATACTTATTTTCCCACACCTAAATATAGGTATTGGTACGCTTGCAGACTGTGTTGAGTAAGTAAATCGCGTAGTGTCGAGTAACGGATGTTCCAAAAACGAATAATATGAAAAAAAAAATAATAATAATGTCTAAAAGTAACGAAAGAGTTTATGAAACACAGAAACGGCCGACAGGTGATTGACGACCAATATCATAACATTAAGATATAACGATATTATGATATGTAATCAGACAATTGTCATAAAAATTTAACTTATTTGTTATACATATTAGATACATTTTTTTTTTCATACAGTTGGGCAACTATTGTTTTTCTTTCAGTAATACGACTATATGTCAAGTTAATAATACCTAATAAATATATTAATACTCGTAAATATTAAACAATAGTACCTATATAATATGTAATATGTTATGTTTATAATATTATTATAACATGTGTAAAGGTTTTTTTTTTTTTATTAATCAATATTTTCCACTTTCGACACGAAAATTCTATTATTGCCCTACATTTACCGCATGGCACGTCGCACGTGCAATTATAATTATTATTACTATTATATATCTACAGAGTAATGGTTTAGGTTCCCTGGCGGGGATCGGTCGTGTTTTACTTTGGTACATTATATTATATAATTTAATACAGAATTATACATACTAGGTATTTTTCTCCTTGCCGAAAGTGACGTATAATACACGTATAACTCGTTTATGGATACCGTAAAAAATCATACAGTGAACCGAGTGGTTTTTTATTTTTCTGGTAACATTTAAAATCATAACGTTTATTGTCTACATCATAATTATTATATCGTCCGTCGAGACATGTCTGCGATTTCCACGGACTTTTGTTTTGCGGACGCGCCAACAAAATAGTAATGCTATTATAAAACGCATGTACCTATATCTGTACGCAGTTAATATATTATTATGTTGTACACAAAATATATTACAAATATTTATCATAATGTTACGTACGTTGTACGCTGCGCATATATATATATATAGTTATATCTCATGAGCGTTTCTTTTCTCCTGTCCAAAACGTGTAGCGTAGTAGCACACTCGTAATTGATAATAAGTTCCGTGTCCACTCATCGGACGATCAGACCACGGGGTGCAGCGTACCTACGCCACACGCTGTCGAGCGACGGCTGAGAATTTGGTCAATTCCATATTACGTATTATTATATGAATTTTCGTGTTTTGTTGTATAGGTTCTCAAACGCGGTCGGGTTCGGGTAGGTAGGTGAGTAGGCGGGTAGACACACCGAATAGGTTTATATGGGTAGGTAGGCAATAAAGATATATGACGTACACCGTACGTATCTGTCCGATTTTACAGCACTCGTGTGTGTGTCGTATATAATTTTAATATTTTACCAGATTCCATTAAAAAAAAAAAAAATGATAATCATAATGCTCGTTCATGAGTGTTTCGGTGTTATTATAATAATATTATTATCATTGTTATATTTATAGGTATAATGCCATACGTTGGCAACACGATCGTCTGTGAAGGGTCTGGCGGGGAACAACTACTATACACGGAAGAATTGATGCGTTTCACCGGGCGGCGGCGCGCCGTGGCGTATATTATAATAGCTATAAAGTATAGCATAGAAGCCGAATCTCCCAACTGACAAATGTGTATATATACAGTGACAGCCAGCCATGACTGCCTACCGATTACTCATAATATATTAAATACAATATAATATGCACATGTACATATTATTATGTATATTATTAAACGTACATAGCGTAATACGTGTGTTGCACGAGTGGCGTACACGAAACTCATACGGTAGTACCATATAACGGTGTATATGTGTTCATTATGCTGATTATTATTATTTTGTTAGTCTCATCGAATAATATAATATTTAATAATAATATAATATATAGGTAAAACCGTTTCGAACGTCCGTCTTAATGTAATCATTACATTATTTTTTCTTCTTTTTACATATTATAAATGTACCTACATTCGAGCGTATATGGCGGGTAGGTACCAATATAATATTATAATATACCGCATTTGTACAATTATTATACCTTCGTTTTTTTTCTTCCAAAAACGATGTATGTATGATATCGAAACATTTATTCGTGAAAGTCTCATTGATTGTGGCTAATACGAAAGCGTCCTATACATTACCTATATTATACGAGCGGATGTTTTCGTGTGTCCTTTGACGTGCGCGTTACAAAAATTAAGCGATGATTTTACGGAGACGCAATCGTTTTATGATAAATAAAAAAAAAGTGGATTATTATACTTTATTTTATAGACCGCGCTATTATGGCAGTAGCTATTTATATAATCTACGCTATAACTAATTAAACCGTAGTGTCGATGTATAGGCACTTTAATGAGTTTCTAGTGTTTCTACATATAACCTCTGGCCGATCCTCAGATCTGACTTTTTTAAAATCTTTTTTTAAACGCATCAACGCGTGCAGTCGATTTAATTAAGTTTTATACTGTTGGATGAGCGACGGCAAAGAATAACACAAACGTGCAATTTCAACAATAATTAATAATAATAATTTAAAAAAAAAAAAAAATGTATACATAAATATCATTGAGTATATTATACAATATAATAGTATAATAAACTCTACGTATGCCAATAATGCCTGTTTAGTGTTGCCATTAAAAATTCGTTATTGCATGCACTATAAAATATTAGTAATATTAGTATAAGTGTTAGATTATAATATACTCTATTACTTCGTAGAAAGCATCAAACTATATAGTATTAACTAAATTACTAAAAAAAATATATAGTTTTACGACTGTATTAAATCTCGCAACATCTATAATTTGGGATTATAATTTATAACGTTAATTAAGTCAGCCACCGTATTTCTTATAAACCAGAACTGACATTATTATGTGTTAGTTGCGCACGTTTTCAAATTTATATTATTATTTTATACTCTCATAATTAAAAGTCGAGATCGGGTTGAGAATGATATCCATACGGACGCTGTCCACCTTTCGGTTATTATAAGTATATCCGACGCTGCGCGCCGATGATGATAACATGACTTCGAAACAAACTTAGTTAACTAGTGTTTCTACTGGGCCCAATCACGTAATACATTACTTTCTTAATATTATTATCACCATCGTCATCGTCTCACGGTCCCCCTGTGTATTTCGGTTCCTTATAATTTATCCTGCTCGAATTATTATTATTATTGGTTATATATTGTCAATTACGTGGCCGTCGTCGGAGTGTCGGACGGTAAACAAAATATAACGTCCTAGAATAATAATAACTACGAATTATTAATCGTACATGTCGGCAGACCTTGTACTAATTTTCACGATATTCGTATCGTTTGCGCGTCCGGCGTATCATAATAATACTCTTGTAATACTATTATGATGTATGTGCATGTTAAACGATTTTCAATGTTAAACAATGTCTGATTGAACAAAAAAAAACCTGGAAAATACTGCTTATATTTTTATAGACGCTTACGTGATTTATGACCTACTATATTATAATATTGTCACAAAGGTGGTCCTTGAGCACACGCGATGATTACAATCATGGTTCAAATCGTGTTAACTATGATGCACCTCTACTTGGCTTGTACGTACAATAGCCAACGGGCAACGGTATTCACTCTCATCGTTTTAGATCCACGAAAATATGAATAGGTATACCACATCATATTTTAATTGAATGCGTGTATAGTTTACGTGTATAGTTAGTGTATAAGTTTTTAATCACTCGTCTCCCGATTTCAGATGTCGTTCTGAGGAAAAAAAATTTAATAAAATAATTATTTTTCAAATAAACTATGACGGTGCCTAAATTTATTGTCGAAAAAGAGATTTTTATTATATTATCATTCCATGCCACGTAGTTTGTGTGCTCTTATAAATATTAAATACACAGGTAAGTGATAACTTATAGGTTATAGTTTTATGATATAAATTATCCATCATATAGTTGGTCGGTGTCTTGAGGTTTTGATATTTAAAACAACTACGTATAATGTGTCCTGTTATGTAGTGCTCTGCAGGATTTCTACATAATTCGTATAATAATCATGAAAGAATAAAATGTTGATATATAATATTAACTTATATTAACTTTCAAATTTGATCTGCATTCTGCAGTCTTTACAGAATATATACTATTATAATATATGTCTATAACATTTTATTTTTTACCTAATACTACGTTATTTTGTGTTTTTTTTTTTTTTTTTTTGTTGAAATAACTCTTACAAAGAAATATTATTAATGGCCTAATCAAGCGTGTTAAATACTAATGTAATTTAAATGTTAAAACTAGCATCTCAACTTAATAAAACCGGAAAGTTATATTATACTGTTTTAACGTGCAGTAAGAAACATACGACTGTACATGACGTATATGTGGCCAGTAAAAAGACGTTGACCTATTACATATGTATATTGCTATTATTATTATTGGTTAACCTAGATACTGTTAATTACTTTTTAAATATAAAATCCTGTTTTTAATTAAGGTTAAAAGACATCACAAAATATCTATTAAGTATATATAATATAGTATACACATAAGTGTGATTGGATATTCCACTCATGTACATATTTAAATATTTTATGTTAATTGTTATGTAATCTCCGTACATAGTAGTGTAGTACTCGTATTGTGCGATAGTTTATTCGTACTTGTGTGTGTGTGTATATCTTACATTGAGACGATTAAAATATATTGCAATGTAAAACTGTTTTGTTCCGCCACGGTCGATGTGTTAGCAAGATTAATAACAACTGAAACATACCTCGTGTACATCATCATAATATGAATATTTTAACTACCGGCCGTAAACAAGTCGTGTCTCTCTAATCTTTTCACACGTACTCCTTTAATCAAATTGAAAAAAAAACAACAACAACGGCAATATGTGCGTTAAGTAAGAATGTCCGTTGTTGAAAAGAACCTCGCTCTCGAATACATACTCTAAGCAATCAAAGTTTATTTTGTTTGAAACGGTCTCGAGACGGCTCATTTACACTCGGAGGTTAATGTCAAAAAAAAAAAAGAAGAAGAAGAAGAAGAAGAATACAAGTGTCAATTTTATATAGGCGTTACGAACAATATATTTAAGACTTGTTAAAGAAAATAAAATGACAATAGAATAATTTATATTAGTTAGGATTTTTATTGGATTATTTATTTTAATATCTTTCTTTAACTAACGTTGATATTGCATATGCACTCGTTAAAATTAGTTTTTAGTTTGTCGTGCAAAAGTTACGCATATGTAACCCTTTATTGGTCACAATAATAGTTACAACGATAAAAATTACGGATTTATAATTATTTATATATTTTTAATATTTTATAACTGTAAATGTATATGTTTGAGTTATCCTTTAGTTTTATATTAACAGTTTAATATTTGTTCCATTTTAATAGGTACTATTAGATACAAAAAAAAAATAAAAATAAAAATAACGATTACCGGAAAAACATTAAGGACATGCCCGATTTTTAAATTATTATTGTGCAGATTCAATGAATCGTTTCATGATATAATTGAAAAAGATTACAGCCATTAATTAGAATCTGTATATACGTGAATTTATTTTTATATTCTTAATTTAAATATAAAAATTAAACAGTATTTCGGTAAAATAATGTATATATGGGCTTTTGTTGTATAATAGATGTGCAGCTTATGATATTGCTAAAATAGTCAGTAATTTAATAAATTATGTTATAATATAATTGTTAATTTTTAAAAACGGTTATGAATTAGTAATTACATGAAAAATCATATGATATATTATATATTAATTATTAGATTCAAATTTACGGCCACTATAATTAGATCATTTTTTAAAAATTGCTGCCCTTGTAAAAAGACTTATTAATCCGTCATATGCTTGTGCTTATAACGTTTGCAAACCTGTACCACTGTAGTTATACATAAATGCTAAATATGTGTAATAATACATTAAATACATATGATGTACATACGTAGTCCACTCTATAACACTTAATTTTATTATTATTAAAATCAAATTAAATTTATTCAAAAAGGATACAAGTTGAAAGTCATATTTATTATCATTACATAATACCTATATACGAATAATTTATAACGTCTTGTTCGAAAAATTACACATTGTACACTAAAAAAATATAAATGAGCACTTTTTTGCGTTTTTAGATCAAATAAAATAAATTATGAAATGAAGACAAATCTGATTAAACAAACTAATGCTATATATATATATTTTGTTCTTTGAAAAGTTAATTTCAACGAATGTAGATACTCTATTATATAGTGTACACTCAGACAGGAATAATTTATTGCTGTTCTGGATTCGAAATAGAATATTATATTTTTTAAATATAGTTATTATAATTACGTTTGTGCAGCTGGGGAGGCGTGTATTACGCGATTCGTTTGCCTGACGCGTGTAGTATCGCGACAAATTCTCCTTGGCATTCGTCATAGGTCCACGGACGTGTTGTTTGAGATTTTGAATCAATCTTTTCTCGATATTTTTTTTTTATACATAATATAACGAACAGTTTTCTCGCATATAAAATGTATTGCACACTCGTATATAGACTCTGTTAGCGTAACAATTTCGTTAGAAATATTTTAAATCATTAACTATAGGTATAGGCATACTAATTTTCTTATTTAAAAAAAAAAAACAATTTTACTTAATTTTTAATATTTTCTTTTAAATTTGGCTATAATGATTTTGGATAACTAACAAATTCTTATAACAGAAATTGTTGTGAAATTGAGGGAGTTATAGATGGACGTTAGATTTATTAACGGGATATCGATCAAAAGAGCTTATTTTTTTTTATCAATAAAAAATTTTGTCTCGGAAAACTATCACGGCGTATTATACATGCCCGGTGTATAATACGATATATATCGTACTGCACCATAACATAATACATATAATACATCTGACCTAACCTGTGATTTTTGCGCTTGACCTGACTGCGCGCTAACATCTCACACGAGTCACACGTGCACCGTGTACAATGTACGTATACAGTAGGTATATATTATGCTATACGTATAACAATATCATGTGTTTACCACCGTCGAGTGCATTTCAAACACACACACGAGCGCGCGCTAGCGAGCCACGAAGTCGTTATATTTTACAGGTGTAATGATATGCATTCGAGTTCATTATAGGCGTATATATTTTTGCGGTACGAAGAGCATTAAGAGGATCAGAGGAGTGGGGCGCGGTAGAGTAGATTCCGAAACGGGCGACAAAAGTTCTCTCGTCCAGTCCGGTCGTCGTCGTCGTCGTCAGACCGCCACTATATATACTGTACACACGGGCACACACGTACGAATACACATACGCTACAACGGCGCGCAAACAATGGCCCATTATAAAATATATAATACAAAATAGCCCTGTAACATGATTTATAAGAGTCAGATACGCTTTTTACCGCTGTTGTAGTTGCACTATACACACACACACACACACATGTTCGTCGTATACACATAAATATATAATATAGCGCCGAGGTGCACACATACGTATAGTATTATACAGATTTATATCTATCTTCGTAAGGTATTATACGCATAAAGGTGTATTATTTATTGTGTATTATTATTAGTATTATTATTATAATAAATATATACATATGTGTATGCGAGCACACTATACACACACACACACACACACACACACATATGTACGTGTGCACGTCTAGTCGCGGCGGAGGGCGTTAACGCTGCCACGTCGAAAAAAGTCCGCGAGAGTATTATAATATTGTCGGCGGTATCTGCGCCGTACGCGTAAATATAACGAGCGTTGCACGTGTTCTTCTTTGTTTTTTCCGGACACGCGCTCGTACACCTATTTCCTTTTTTGAAAGATGTTTTTGTTTCTTTTTCATCCGACCCGCAATGCACGCCATGACATTACGTATTATACGCGTGAAGGCAGAGGCTTACGAATTGCGCTCGACACGACCTTTTCGTGTGTCGATGTAATATTTACGATCGATCGAGTGATAGTCGAAAATGCAATTACGCTAGACACATCACGTGTAAGAGCGTTGAAAGGCAGGTAAGCATTATAATACTTGGTGCGCTACTGCAGTTACCATTTACATGCGGTTACTATAATTATTATAATACGCGTGTACAGCAATATCGGAATAAAATATTGGATCCATTCCTGTGGTCGTGTGTGATAAATTGCCAGTGATCGTACTGTTCCAGAGAGTAAATATATTAAACGCTTTAAACAAAAAAACAAGTTCATCCTGGACGAATCATCCATTTGTCTTTGTTTTCGTTAAATTAGTTTTCAGAATTTAAAAACCACCGAGCATAAGTATTGCAATTTAGTTTCTCACCTAGTTTTACACTTAACACCAGCGAACAACTATATAGGTATCGTTATAATCGTAACGTCAAACTACGTGATATTAAAAGTCTGAGAAACCTTTTACAGCGGATTGCCATGGTAATGTGGTATGCGAATTCACAGTATTCTGGTACCAATGTTACATATATCATATACATTATATACCTATATGTATCATTTATTTTTACTGAGGTAGGTACCTATTTATTTTATTCGAGTTTGAACAACTTTGCAACTAAGTAATTCAACTATAATATTGTATAGAATACGTTAGAGTTTAGATATTAATATCAATAATAGCAGAATAGCACTTGGTTCACTCAGAAGTTAGCAGTTGGAATAACTACTTGTCTGACTTGACTACGTTAACCTTAACCGTTAACTACGTATGCATTAAACGAATTGAATAAATGTATAGTATTAACTAAATTACAATCGTAAATCTAACTGATTGCTTAGCGTTCGCTATGTGATAACATACATTTAAGGGTTGAGATATCCATATAAATAAATTTTTTTTCTTTCGGACATTATCTTTAAATATTTATTATTTTTGGCTGCAGTTGTACATCGCGCAAGGTCATTTATAATTTCAGTAGTTGTATAATATTATAAACTCGTGCGATCGATTGACGTTTTGTACTCAAACTCTAATTTATAGAATATAGGTAGATATACATATCTGTAATGTTACCTGCAATATTTTACGCCATAGTTTTTTCGTCTTTGCTTCTTCGGAATCGAGTAAGCTCGAATGCCGTTTCACTCGTTTTCAGTAAGTGACGCCCAAATATTTTACTACATTTATAATACTTATATATTATGCTATTACGAATCAAAACGCGAATGACGACCTCTTTTTTTTTAACAGTCACGCTATACGGTGGAACAATAGCCCATATAGCTTATGATATTATTATTCATACGAGCACGGTTAGACGGGTTTATTACAACCGTTTGTGTCTCGTCGCATATATTATAATCGTTTCGAGTGGTGCGCGTTCTATATTTTTATACTGTGTATATAATACTATAATGATAAATAATAATATATATATATATATATATATTATATATGTAATACGTAACTGGTAATATGTATAGTACGCCATATATACCTACTCGCGTTGGCGGGTATTGTGTTTAATTAGTTTGTCATTTCTGTTTTTGGTCAGATCGTATTCAAATATACGCGATTTCATGATGTCGTAATATTCATATTCTATACAGTATTTCAGCCAGGCAGACCGTAAACGAGTGTTATTCGTACATCGACGTGTACGTCACTTTTCGTTTGATTCGCGACACGAAATTACAGACCGCGCGCGTAATACGCACTATAAATCATGATGTATATAGACTCGATAATGTTGAGTTCTCTTTGAGCGCACCATATATATATATTGAACCTTGCGGGGCTCTAGACACAACAAATCGTATTTCAGTCGGGGCCACTCAATATATTATACTATATACGGATACGAATGCACGGTTCAAAAATCAAAACACTCCCTATCAATTACTTAAGTATATATGTTGTACAGTATATACATTTATGTATAGGCGGAAGAGGGCTCGCGAGTTTTTTGTTTTACCCTCGCGCGATAGGGTTAAAGACACACAATAGCGTACCTATTATACATCATCATATTATACACGGCGGCGGACTCTTAAACCATTCATTACTATATGCAACTGATTATTGCGGGTATTTTTTTGTTTTCTCTCTTTTTTTTTTTTTTTTTTAATTTTTATGACAACATAAACGCTTTACGTAACCGTACATTATATATATATTGTGGGTAATAGCGGATATTTTGAAGACCGAAAAGTAAAAAAATAAAAATACGAGACTATATTATAAATAATATGTAATGAAATATTTTGTAACAATATAAAAAATAATAATAGTTCTAATAATAAAAGTGTAACTAATGTAGTATTTATGAGTAATTTTGGAGAGTTATCGTTTATATAGCGCTTATATTATTATATAGTTTATTATAGGTGTACAATAATACGTGGGATTCCGAAACCTGTCTTTTGAATATAGTTTGATTTTTATATTCTATACATATATATTATATATAAACAGACATTTTTAACGTACGAATTAGGTACTTAAAAAAAGTATATAATACACAATAGGATGTATATAACGATTATTACTACGTCAGTGGTGTACTACAATACACTATTTGCGGTCGATCCTTAGATATCGCCACGTCGAGTGATGACAGATATCGGGATATAGATACCGCAAGAATATAGCTCTTGACTCGGTCCATACCACATTATATAGATGGAACCTATATATGCTTTCGGATTTCGAAAGTCGCGTATTTTCATAAGTATATTAAATACTATATACATATAGTGTGGGACAGCAAGCAGGTCGGCAGTCGAGGATACCTCAGTCGTCAATATCAACATCTCACGCGCTCTACAATATATATACCTACTTTACTATATTACGCCATAGACGCGTAGTAGTACTCAGTTTATATATATATATACGGATGGACTACAAAGGTGGCTTTGCAGCTTAGGTATATATATGTCGCCGTTAACTCTTCTCCGAGACGAATTTCGGCTTTTGGGCCAATTATTATTATTTTTCCGGGTCCACGGAGGTCGTGTATTATTATATACACGCACTCCGGTCCGTCATAAAAGTGCGGCGCTGTGCAGAAATCGTAAACTCTTATATGTACTCCTCTAATAACGATAATTATTATTACTATTATTGTTATTATTATTATTATTGATGAGAACGGTCCGGGAGCTTTGTGAGTCCGCCGGGACCTACGTGCCGGGCTACACCAATTCGGTATTATCGTCGCTGGCACACACACACGGGCGGTATACTCACGACGACCGCTTCGGTGGTGGGGGGGGGGGGGTAGATGTGAATTGTGAAAGACGGACGAATAATTTTTGGCAGTCCGAGACATTTTTAATCCAATTATGACGGGATGTTGCCACTGCCGCCGCCTCGCCACTACTCTTTAGGGCGTCGGTCGTAAATAAAGCTGGCCCGCGGGGCAGAGACGAGGATACCCATAATACTCCTTATATACCGGTGTCGGTTGCCGCCGCTGCCGCAGGACGGCCGTGGTACCTAATAATAATTGTGCAACGAAAAACGATAACAATAATAGTAATATTTAACGTGTCTGCTAAAGGGAAACCCGTATCACTCCGAGGTTTTATTATCATTAACCGCCGGAAAATATTTGTCAGAAAAAACGCACACACACGAAAAAACCATCAGAATACAAAAAGCGCTGCACGTCATTCCGAAATTCGTATATTGTGCGTAGGTACCCGCGTGAACGTGATTTCTTGACAGCCAAAGTGTCGTATAGTATAGTGTAGTATAATAGTGTTCTCATATAGCTTAATCCTGAGAGTAAAAAAAATCATGAAGTGGAGTAAGGCGTG
>VUJU01002655.1:20233-34512 GCA_009835225.1 Aphis craccivora
TTGGTCACAATTATATGAGAATGTGAATATAACGTGGAAAATATAATTCAATAATACATTCAAATCGTGATCAAAACAAATTAATCATTCAAATAATTTAATATTACTTTTGGCCGTGAGTATATTATAATGTAACCGTACTTCTTATTATTTATTATTATTAAATACATATTTGTGCAGTGCAGCACACCGAGCTATGTGCGTATCATTTTTGTTATTGGTGTAATCAAACTATATTATAATATACTGAAATATGTCTTGTATTTAAGTACACACGTTGAAGATAATATATACATATATACACTTCGACAGACTGCTCAATCATAATTAAAGCTGTAATTTATCGCTACCGCAATGAGTATGTAATAATTAGTACTTGTACCTACGCAAAAGAACATTACGAAAAAGTAATTAACTAGGAAAAAATAATGCATTTCAGGGTTCTATTCATAATTCATAAAATAACTTAATTTGCCCGCACTCGCAAACGTCCTGTAACTGTGACTGTACGTAAATATTATACATACATGTATTAGTACTTATGCAATAATATGGTAGCCAGTACCTATTCATGCATTATAATAAAATATCAATTATTAATATCAATTATCCATCACGGTTTAAAAAGTATGAAAATATAGTAATTACAATTTGCTTAGCGCACTTAAAATTAAATTTTTAGTATAGTTATTCGAAGGCCATCCTGTTGTAGTCCATATAGCTATACGCAAATACCTAATAATTAATATTTTTTCATCACTACGTCATATATAAATTATTCATATTATACTGATTTCCGACATTGACTACGTGCTGAACCAATCATACACGAATAATAAAATTATTTAATGTATTTATATATCTGTCTGTATGTTATGGTTTGTAGTAAATTATACTTACCCTTGTTTGAGTTTAGTCAAATTTTTTTTTTGTGTGTATAGAGTCATAACTCTAATTCCAAATTGTATGAATTTTTGTTAGATAAGTGTGTTAGTTGTATCAATAAATTATTAATATATATATATTATTGAAACAATATGTGATTTTTGTGTGAAATTAATTATAATTTATTATTAAATGCATTCTTTAAATTTTAGTTAATCACTTAATTTATTATCTACTGAGAATAAGTATGGGGTTAAAAAACAAATGATGAAGGCATGACGGTGGTGCCCAAGAACCAAAAAATTAAATAGGTACTATAATATGTAGAAGCAAAATAATTACACACATTTGAAAATCAAATTAAAATAATTTTTATTCATTTAGTTATATAAAATTATTTTGTAATTAAAAAAAACACTTCTTTAGGAAATGAGTTTCTTTCAAGTGTTTAACATTTAAAGTAAATTGATGCTAGTTAAAAAATATTCAACCATGAAGATCATATAGATATTAGCCCAGCAATTATTATGATATAGTAATATAGTATTATGATGTATAGAGTTTACAGTTTATACATCGTGTGGTAAAAAAAGTAAGGCTGTTGTACTATGTATATAGGTGTATATTATAATTTATACTATAAATTTGAATAGTGAATACATTTTTCACTAAATAGACATTAATATCAATTATAGGGCTTTTTTTTCTCATCGTTTCCTCCCCACTTTCTAATCAATAATCAAATATAGTAGTAATTATATTTTTGGTGTACTGCAGACATATTATATATTAATTGAATTATATAAAAATTATTTAATCAACTATAAATATTACTCTTTACTTTTTAATCACGTGAATTTTAACGACTTAATTTCTAACAATTCTATTGGTCTGCATATGTTTTGGCGCAGTGTTGACAAAATTGATAAATCTTAGTATATAATAAATTGATGTGGCTTTATAATTTTTTTTCTTTAATTCCTAGTAATTAAGTTTTGTAAAAATCATGTTTTAACACAAATTTCTAACAAAGTATTTATCATATAAAATTATTTAGGTATACCTATATAATATATCGAAAATGCACTTTCGAGATTTTAACAAATTTCGTAAAAGTCCAAACTATACGACCATATAATATAGTTACATATACGTATCGATTTCTACAGGACGCGAGTTGTGTACTTGAGTATACTTAATATAATAATATTTTCCATTATATGGGACTCGGGTACTCGGGGGTCGCACGTTTTACGACGTTAACGCATCACTTTGCGACGCACTGCTGTAACAACACTATTATAATATTGTATAATTTAATGTACATAAATAATATTAAAATATAAAAATACATAAATTATTATTATAAATTTTATAATGTTGTGCAGTTTGTCCGGACAACGCGCTATCACCGGATCACCTGCAGGGCGGTCGAAGTGTTTATTAAAAATATGGTCCGATTAAAAATCCCGCAGCACGAGTGGAGAGGATGACCGCGAATATCGACCGATATAGGTATGATATTATACGTCATAAACATGCCCACATTATTATATTAAATTTAGGTATATTATATACCAGTGATCGGTGTACGCGTAAATTATAATATTATATCGCGTCGCCGGATCCCGCGGTCAAAAACCTGCCGCGGTGCCATCGTCTCGGGGTTTTTTTTTTTTTTTTTTTGGACGTTGTTTATTCTCTTATTTTTTTAATTTTTTTTTTTTTTATTGTAAAAAATTTATGCATAATATACGAACAGTTTATCGATTATCATTAAGCCACGACAACGGATCGTTGATTATTCCAAAACTATTTTACGACACCCCGGAATGATAAATGATCGTTTATTTATTACGCTATATACATACGTATAAATTTTAAACTGGAATTAAAATACACGTGTATATTTACTTGCGTTTTATTCACGTAATATTATGTCTAAAAGTATGTATACGACGGGCAGAGGGCGGCGACGGGGAGACCGCGGTATGACGACGAAGACTTCGAGTATTAATATTATACCTACGCGCGTGTTCGCTGACCGACAGTTTTGTACGCGTTCCGACTAATATATTATGTAACAGGATTTTTATTTTATTATATTATATTATATTAACACGGCCTAATTGATCACATCGTAGCACAATTAAACCCGATGTGGTTTAGCCCCGTCTGTACGGCGCGTGTGGCTCCGAGCAGTTTTAGATTTTCGGTTCGATATACACGTATATTATATAAAATCAATTAGTCGTGTAAACATTATATCGCCCGACGAGTCGATTTTTTTTTCTTACAACGTTGACGTGATATTTTATTTATTACCCAATAGAATCTTAGAGACAATCGATGATGCGCGTATATTCCGTAGATTCATTTCGGGGACTCCACTCGGAATTCAAAAAAAAAAAAAAAAATAAATAATAATAAAACTAAAACTATAAACGAATTAATTTTTTCGAATAATTTATCCCACACAAGAACCACAATCTAATAAACATATTATATGTTTACATTTATCTATACACGGAGTGATTTAACATTCATGTTACAGCCATTTTATCATATAAATATAAAATATTTATTACACAGAACAATTTTTAATGTAAAAGTTTTTTTATATAGAAACATCTAATCTATGATTACTAACTTTTATATTGGGAGGAGGGAGAACTTAAGAAGTTCAAATGGGAACCTATATATTTTTTGCAATCATAATGTGATGAATTCGGACGAGTATAGTTTATGAGTTACAAGTATTTAACGTTTGAGTGAGCGAATTAATAGACCAACATCCCTGTACGATTCCACTCCACTCATCAAAACTTTAAATACTATTATAACTCATAAACTACTAGTGCGAATTCACATTAGAGTAGTAAAAAAAGTATAGGTTCCCATTTGAACTTCTTAGGCTGAACCCCAAATCTGTATAATTTTGTATAATAGTTTTTTTGGGGGGGAAGTTAAAACTATTAAATAAAAAATATAAAAATTATTAATCATTTTAGATATTTCTAAATTAAAAAACTTTTGTACTAAACATTTTTTTTATGATTATTTACGATTACCTATATGATAAAATAGCTTTATCATTAATTTTTAAACATCCTGTATAATATACAATAATTGACTTGTATAAACTTAGTACTTACTCATATGGTCACATTTAAAATACCCATATGCATTATATATAAAACTATACAGTTAAACCTAGACCATAGGATCAGAAAATATTTACGAGATAATAAAAAGTAATCTAATACAACAGCAGGCCTGCACATACTCGTAGATAATATACGTATAAAATATATACACATATGGATAATCTCTTTTAAACCATATCATTTTAATCTGTTACCTCTATATTATTATTGAATGATTATATATAGGTAGGTATAACATGAGGTGTTGTCCACACAAAATAAGTTAGGTTAAACTTTGAAACAACGTAGGCGTACACATTGGAATATATATATACTGTGTATTGTATTAATGTCAAATAAGTGAAGTTGTAAGCTGATAATAAAGACTAAATCCAGTTGTATTTTTTTTTATACCTATATTACTTACACACACACACACACACACACACATACATATATATATATAATATATATTATATACAAGTTCTCACATTTTTAAAAGTAAACCAAGTTCAACTATAATAACTATATACACGTCGTGTGTACAGCTCCACACATACCTACTGCAGTAATTGAAATTTACTCTTTTTTTTCGAGTAAATTAAATTCGTTTTTACTTTTCTTGTTTATAATATATTGTACCCTAGCTGCAGAATTTACAAATGGAAATTTACACACATCTGGCAAACTGTCATTCATTTATACATAATCGGGACAAATTTAACCACTTTTTAAATTCCTTCGCCCATGTGTTGAGCACGTAAATATCCACTAAAGTTATATGTCCTGTCAAAATATGTGTAGGTATATCTTCTAAAACTGTATATACTTTATTATACAATGTTGCGTAAAAAGGATAAAAGAAATAATATTCTTTATTAGCTAAAAAAAAAAAAAGAAATTAAAACTAAATAACGATAAATTATTAGTTTATAATTGTTCGCCGTGATCATTTCTAAATCATTATCAAAACGAAATTGACAGTCAAATGCTGAACGTCGTATAAACACATGCACATATATAAATAGTAATAAAAAGTATATATATACATATATACAATGATATAATATAAATAAGAGTTTATTGAGGAACGTTTATCCGGATAATAGTATTCTAGTAAAAATCCATTAAAACGTTATCTGACATGTTACTGTTATAATACAGTTTTCACAGTTTTACTAGTTTACCAAGCATATATATTATATATGTACATAGCAAACCGAATACGTACGACGACAGTCGACATTAGTCATTTAGTCGGGACGTCCGAAATTATATTTTTAAATTAGTTATGTGTGCACACATGCGTATATATATACACACACACACACACACATATATATTATGAATATACATTCAAAATGCATTTCGTATATGTGTAGAAACGAAATCTCTAAATTATACTCTCCAGACTGTATATTAACCGTCGAAATGCGCATGATTAAATTTTGTGTTTATGACCCCGTGGCGACGTGAAATTAATTTGTGTTCAACGCGGAATACCCCGACTTCAGATCATTTAAAACAGATATGCAAATGCCTCGGCGGAGTTACTAACCTTGGACTAATGAGATATTAACGTTAAAAAATGAGGAGAGAGAGAGAGAGAGAGAGAGAGAAAGAGAGAAAATGTTGTGATAATATTGATTACGGTGGATTAGTGGGCTGTGTACTGCAACCTAGGTATATCACGACGGAATTAAAAACGTACGGGCGTACCAAAGTACGTACTTACTACTTATATATGCATATTACTATAATATGTATAATGTACGGACGGAATCGTTTAAAACGCCGTCAACACGACTTGAATTAAAAGCATAACAATAATACTTATTATAGGTTCTATATTTATTATTCTATATTATTTTAGTTATAATTATTCAATCTCCGATTTGATTCCGTTACGTTAGTCCGCCACACCTATATACATATTGGTATTTATTTCGAAAGCACTATATTATCCATCATAGATGCGTACACACATTATATCCATTTAATAATTATTACACGTTTTCGATATTATACTATACGATGATTGATGTGATGTCGCGAACATTTTGGCCATTACGATTTACGATTTCAGTATCTCATTATATACGAACACATATAGTAGACTATCATAGTATACACGACGTCCGCACAACGCATAATTTGCATTATTTTTTGATTTAACTCGAAGCGAATAAAAAACCATAGCAATTAAACAAGTCTTGTTGTTGAATCTGCGTCGTACGATTAAAATTCGTGGTGTTTGCGCAGCACCGACTACACAGTATAAGTTATCACACATATAGGTATGATTCCTATATAGATATTATGTGAATTTCATTTTATGCACGTTGATTTCTGAAGCGTTTTTATTCGGGTTTTTGAAACGATTTCTTTTATCTTCCTTCCCATATTCGTATAAAGTAAAAATATATATAAATACGTATCGATTTTCTTCAGGCTATAAAGCACGTCTGCTGCTGGTGCTGACCTCCAAGCAACACCGACCCAATCTAATATGCGTTTTGGGTGAAATATTCTTATCTATAGGAACAGTACACGCGATCTATATAGGCACCGTGCGCTAAATATAATATTATAATTTATTTAGCTAAGTTAATATTGTGTGCAACGAGAGCGTTTCTCTCCAGTGATTTTAATCGGTCGTCAAAGACTTTGCAGGCTTTTGATTGATCAACATTTGTGTGTTCTTATCAGCTTGCACGATTCTCATCAATAGTTACATTATATGTAAACTGTTTTTGCACGTTTTACAAACAACGAAACTAACATACACATGTTATTATGTGTCAATATTTAAGACATTTACCTATTAATATAATATTTTTACCGTAACTATACAGCTAAAAAGATGTCCGTGTTCGGATTTAATCAAAAGCAGTAACGTTAATTATTATTTACATAAAGAAAATTGCAATCTATACGTTATAATGTTTAATCCGTAAATTTTTACTGCGAGTATCGTCATCGCCACTGGATGAGTAAAAATTAAAACATTAAACAAATGTTACAATATGCGTTGACCCGTGGGCATCGGTTCGTGCGTACGACGATCATCATCATTATTGTATGCACCTATCGTGTCGGAAGAGGGACTATAGTAATAGAACATCTATTATAACAATAACAATATTGTAATAATTTAACTCGCGCGCGTTATTATAATAATACCTATCTACTTTGTATAATTTTTGCATCTCATGACTCTGCGCACAGACGTATTCCGGTAATTTTACATTAAGTACATTCACAGAGTTTCTATGATACGCACATATATATACAGGTATATACGACTATACATAAATGCAATTTACTCTCGTCGTGCGTTTCTGAATTACTCGCGTAGCCGTCGGTCGGTCGTCGTTCTTCCATTCTGCAGAGAGTTCATTCATGATGAGAACCTCCTGCGGGCAAAATGACAACTCGTCCGTCCGATAATAATTGGTCGGCATCACGACAAGCCGGACTCGCCGAGAAGAACATGAATGAAACGCGCTATTATATAAGAACACTATATACCTATATATATATACTGTGGTACGCGACCGTCGCCGGAATCGGGAACACCATCGCGGTGACTATATACGTACAACGATATTATAATAATGTAATATTATTATACGTATTATATATTATGCATTTGTCCGCGCCTAATTAAACCTCAAACAATACGGTTTTTAATCCGTCCAATTACGGTGCAATTTCAATAATGTCGAATCCGCCGCATCGCTACAATACGCGTATACACATAATAATAATAATATTGCAATGTAATACCGTCTCCATTGTTGTTGCACACGCGGTCCTGAGAACGTCCAGGACTTGAGAGCGGCGACTACTGTTTTCGCGTGTCGGACGCGGCTATGTAAACATACGCGCACTAGCACGCGAATACGCATTTATGTAGATATTAAAAATACGCGTGGTAATTGTGTTTGTTGTGCGTGTACGCAAACCATGAATGATTTCGGTGCGGCGGCAAGTCGCGGCGCAGTGGTGGTGGTCGTCGTTGTCGTCCGCGGTATAGGTACCTACGTATTAAACGCATTATATCACTGTATATATATATTAGCCGTCGAACGAAATTTTAATATTTTAATTAGAGATTTATAAAACATGTATGTAAACAGAAAAAAAAAACCCGGCGACGGGGGAGAAAAAAAATCAACCGTGTATAAGAAAAATCAAAACAATGAACTCGACGACGGACGGTTCGCGTGTCATTGAGTGAGCCAAACAAAAGCGCCGAGAGTCAATTATAATGAAGTGGATAAGGAGGTCATCGAGAGCTGCTGTAGTGTTGTAGTATATATTATAGTAGCTACGTTTATATATATATATATATGTAATAATATAATAATAAGAGGCTCTTGATGTGTTCATTGTTTGCGTTTGTTTAATGCGATCTGAAACAAAAGCCGCTACCGCCGCCGCAGACTACTTACGGCGACGATGACGACGACCATATATACGACTATATAATGTGTATAATAATATTATATATATATATAATACTGCCGAGGCGGCCGCGATGGGGAAAATATTATAATCAAAAGGAAAATCGTAAAGCATATTTATACGGGGGGGCGTTTGATTTTTTCGAAAAGTGTTGTTTGACATACTCGTACATACACTTAAGTTTGTTGCGAGCATAGGGTCTCCGCCGTACAAGTGGACTCTAATTATTGTAAACGAGATGAATACGGACGGCCGGAAAGTGCGGTATTATAATTTCGTATCCTTTGGTCCTGCAACAGGTGTATTCTCGGGATGAAGGGAGGTGAATTTGAATAAGTTGGTTCAAAATACGTTATGTGACAATGTTTTTATATCATGTACACTGTCCGAAATCCGGAAGTAACTCACAGTCGTCGTGGAATGGTATTTAAAACTATTACAATAAGTATATAACAAACGAAACGGAATAATCATATTATATAAATTTCGCAACATATATAACCTTGTAATCTGGATGAATTACAACTTACGAATTTAATATAGTGAAAATGTATAGGCATATTAAATACATTGTTTATATACTCTGATAGCGATATAATACGTTTTTTATTTTTAAAAATGAAAATTATTGTTATTACATGATAACTATACCGCACGATCGTCAGAAAAGCTGTTTCATCATCGTTATACAGCGCCGGAATATTTGACAAAAATAAAGTACACATTTATTTCTTAACATAATACTACGGTACATATACTTAATAATTACTTATTGGTATCAAAGTCAGTATGGACTTGCAGTTTTGCTATATATTTTATACTCGGCTTATAGATTAGTATCTTTTTGTATTTCACAAAATACCGGTGAATACTTAAAAATTACTTTAAAAATTATTCTTTTTATAATATTATGCACTGGCTAATAACTCAGAATTTCAACATAGATCATCGAACATCTGTAACTTTACTTTTAACATATTTATTACAATTATTAATTATAATCAATAATATACTCACATAATTATATAGAATTGGCTTTATTTGGAAACATATATAATGAACTATAATACGAGCTTTGGAAGCAAATCAAGTTCAATCTCGTAATCAAGTAGATTCAATAACGAAAAAAGAACTTAATTTTACATATTTTATTAATTAAAACATTTTTAAACATTTTTTTTTTTGTCTACTAATGCGTTTGAATTTGTTCGTTTCGAGGTCTAGTTCTGAATATCATTCAGTATACACACTCGGGATAGTCATCGAGGGTAAAAGTAAACGAATAGGTAACGTCGAAACGGTATTGCGGTGAACATTATACGGTTCGAGCTTTTTCACACAAGTCCGTAGAAGGATACAATACCAAGGCTATAATGTTGTACATGCACTTTGTAATTTGTCCGTATATAATTTAGCACCGATCGAAATTATTACCAACAGATTTTGCCGATAAATGTAGTGGCTATAATAAATAATAATAGGTATTTATATACGTGACGGTAATTGTGGTTAACTCGTGAGTGACTCTGGGGTGTACGGAAAACGGTGTATACTGGCCGTAAACCGCATGGATACATACGAGTATAGTAGTTCATCGGGTTTGTTGAACTAAAAAAAAAAAACGAATTATACATTTATAATATTATATTATACATGTTAATTTATCGTGTTTAATATTCCTGAACCGAATGTACGCGACTTTTCGATTCCGTGGCAAAGAACGCCGTTTACGTGTTGTTTAATTCGAATTGCTTTCGGTCCATTCTAGGACGCTATATTGTATTATATTATACGTGTTCGTCGTATATTATGTATAGGCACACACACACACACACAGATGTGCAGTACATTTTAATATTAACACTATTGTGTTCTCCGTGCAGAAGAAGAATCCTTAAAATGTGTTTAAGAGTTCTCTCGAAAATCTCAAGCACGATGATACGCGTGTTTCAAAAGCAACACATGTTATGTATTATTATCTAATTGCTGCAGCGATTAACTCGTATTTTGAAGATATAAAAAATAAAAACTATGAATAGACGTTTGACTTGTGAGTTGTGTGTGTATTTTCGGCTTGACGTGAAACCATGCTGTATTATATTATTATTCGTAAAATGATGATGTTTTTCATTGTGCACCGCGCTCATCGTAAAATATACGCCTTTGGTATAAATACGATTTCACGTTTACATAATAATAATAATAATAACAATATAAAAGCGCTAATGTCGTCGTAGTTGTCGTCTCATATAGATGCGCCTTCCTTTCCTTTTAAAAACTGTGTACTATAATATGAGATTGTTCACTCGGCGATTTAGTTTTTAGTTACCTACTCTTATTTTAAGGCCTCGCGACGAATCACATCATTATTCCTCGGTAGGATTTATTTGTATTTTATTCGCGTTCCGTCGGAATATAATGTATACTTAATAGGTGGCGTACACGGGTTTTATTGAACCATTCTTTAGCTCCGGACAATGCGTCATTCGTCACGATGATGGAAAGCAGTATAGTCGAATTCGAGATCGTTCAAATAATGTTTTATGTACCCATATCATAATAAATCGAAGATTTTTTTAAATACCTACACGTAAACAATCTGTAGAAGTAATTACACAGAAAAAGTAGCGTGTCCACGGAAAAAAAAATTATTAACGAATAATGAGAAACACCAAATCAATACATCGTATTTAAATCAGTAATTGAACCTTAACAAGTTATTATAATGGTACGCGCGTGTGAAATTATACATTATACGTTTTTAATAAAGAGTGTCCGGCCGTCGGTAAATTAACATAATTATATAAAAACGCATAGATTTTTATAACAAATGAAAAGAGAAAGTCTTGTTTTAATCGCCGTCGATAGGTAGGTATATATTCGTATAATTTACAAAACTTCAATATTATTATACTTTACGCACTTATCTAACTATAATATAATATTATTATATACTAAATAATAATTGAAACGAATAATGAAATGGTATACTATAAACGATAATGTATGCAGTGTTATTTTATGATGTATATATTATTTTAACATAAAAATAGAAACGATATTATATCGGAGAGGTGGCTACACACCATCGACGAATATAATATACTTGTATGTATATATTATATAATAATGTTGAATTGAAACCAACTGTCAGTAATTATTATAACTACTGCACTGTATATTATATACATTATATATATATATATATATAAAATATTATACAAACAGTTGAATGTTAATGCGGAAGTGTCGTATGGATTTATAGGGGTCGGTCATTATATGGAAAATATTATTTGATATAATTGGTCGACGGGAGCGTGGTACATCTGAATCACGTAATATATTATACATCTACGTACGAATGCTCAAAAACGTGTTATTAAAAAAGACGAAAAAAAAATTAACAGATAAGTAGAATGGGATAAACAGAGTCCGAATGGGTTAAACATTTGAGCTTATCGAGAATTAAAAAATTATTGGAAGCCGGTTGTGAGTATAGAATCGAAAAATGACATCTCCAAAGCACCATAATAGGTTAGAATATATTCCCGATTTATAAATGTGATACCATACTGTTACATGAAAGTGAAACTTTGAAGTACACGTTTCACTAGAAAAAAAATATAAAAAAAAATACACATGTAATTGAAAAATCAATAATAGATACCTAGCAATAATTTACTAAAAAGGACATAAACTGATAAAATTCTATGTTAAAATTTGAAAATATCTAATTATATTGAATATTGAAGGTACAAATGTTACACAATACACAAATACATAATTATTATATTTATAATACCGCAGATGATGTTCCAAGCATAATAATTACTTACATTAAAATATTAAGCATTTTATTTAATTACATTAAATTATTTAGAGGATCGTTTAATTAAAAACTTTGGTAAAATAGTACCTATAGCTACTTTATTAAAAATTCAAAAGAATGGGGTTTCAGTTACTAAAATGTTTATAGCTTATAGTTTATACTAAAGATAATAGTCATTAAATATAGTTTTACAAAAATATAAAACAGATGTTGCATTGGATCTATAGTATTTATTGTACTTGGACTATTTTTATTAATTATAAATGTTAAATAACTAAAATACTATACACATTCAAAATTTAATTTCGATACGTCAACATTTTAAGAAAAAAATATTAGATTTTACATCTATACGGTTATATTATGACTCAAATCAGATGTTTTTCGAATGAGCAGCATATAAATACACACTTATATTATGTTTGAAATATTTTGGTAGTTTATTTTTTTTTTACTCTCGTAAATACGCTTAAGTAAGAAAAGCGCAGTGAAAAATTGCTTCTTTAAAGCGCCATATTATACACTAGAATACTAGATGAAATTTTCCTTCTGGAAAACCACTATAAGTATACATGAATCATTCCAGGAAATTCCTAGATCTGAACGAGCGCCAGTCGGAATACGATTTAAGAGTATAAAACCGAATCGCCGTACAACCAATAATACATATAATTTGTGAATTTGTCGCTTCGTTCTGAATTCAAACAAATAAAATATAACGACGCGCGACGTTGTATAAATGTATAATACACACATATATTATATACGAAAATACATAATATTTTATTTTATCTACGTACATAATGTGAGGGACGTCAAATCGTCAACAAGTGTCTATTATTTGTCTATACGATAAGGATAAAACTGGTGTGGCACGCGGCGGCGTGTGCAGTCTCGCACAGAAAACGGTACTTTCGTTCAGAGATCCACAGCAGATATTGACTGTAAGTACTACTGTTTTTCAGGGTATCGTCTGAATAAATCGTATCGTATTGTGTGTGTGTACAAGTTAGAGATCGACCGCTCGACGGTAACGACACGCCGTGATGCTGCAGGCGAGCGTCCGGTCGTGTTTGTCAGCTAACTCACGTTTCCTTGTTATCCACACACACACACACATACATTCAAATATAAATGACTGTGTGCGAGTATTATAACAACGAAATGAGTGACAAACGAAACGTATATATAATAATGACGAAATCTGTATAACTACATAAACGTCTCTCTCTCTCACACACACACACACACTCCCGCACTCTCACACAGTGTCTGCCCGTCTGTCTGTCTGCCTCTCTGGCTCTGTATCTCACCCAAGTCTCTTCTATATTATATATACCTATATATATATATGACGTGATTCATACGTCCGATTTAATTACTGGCGGAGGGCTTGCCACGCGTTTTTATATATATATAATATATGTATACAATATATACGGGTCACGGATTAAATTGATACGTTCCGTTCGGGTCTGTGAGTATATACACATTGTAGAGAGAGAGAGAGAGACCGAACGAGAGAAAGGTATATAGGCGACTGTTGTAGCGAGTGAGAGATATAGACGTTTCACCGGGCCCAACCCCATATAATACGCCGAGCACTCCGTGTACGGATCAATTAAGACTCGCCGCCGGATTTGTTGATTGGACGCCGCCAGTAATCCATACGATTATTACAGTCAATTTAGACGGAAGCTTTTCGTAAGTGAAAACGTCATCGAGCCGACCGCACTTCGTACACAATAATAATCATAATGTTATAGACGAGTAACCGTCCGTCGTCGGGTTTTTATTCACCCGACGTGCGCCTACATAATATTGTATAATATTATATACCCACGATTATACTGTAAACACAAACGTCGACGGCAAAGTTTTATTAAAACATCGATTCGATCGTGCTTTTTGGAATACACTGGAAAAAAAGTATGTGCACAAAATATAAC
>VUJU01002656.1:0-34486 GCA_009835225.1 Aphis craccivora
ATCGAACGACGCGCTCCTGGTGGCAGAATAAACGTGCGACTTTTGTCGGGCCACTTTATAAACGGGCGGCTCATAGGAGTTTGGTCTCCTTATCTCTAATCTTCATGTAGTATATACACAGATATAGATAATAAACTATATCTGTGAGTATATATTATAGCACGGTCTTAGATTAATAATATTAATATTTATTAGTATTATAGTATATACTATAGTACACGGTTTAAGATATACTTAAACCACAGAATAATTATATTCTGTGCTTAAACCGTGCTATAGTCATAGATATTATATAATATCTATGGCTATAGTATATATTATCTATGTTTTAATCACAGATATAGATAATTATCTGTGTTTTCAATATTACTGTCATGATAACAACAATTCTGCAGCGCTCTAAACGCAGTAAAATATTTATGTACTATTATACCATGATAGAAATTAGAGCGCTGCAGAATTGTTATTATCATGACAATAATATTGAAAACAACAATTCCATGCTCGTTGAGCACGGCTATAGATACTATACTATACTATACTATACGGCTATAGTATCTATAGCCGTGTCGTTGAGCAAACATTATATCTTAAACCGTGGTTGCTATGGATTTATTATCAGATAAGTTTTAAATTTTCTTATAAGAAGTGAAGTCAAGGAGATCTGACTATTGTTGAAAGTCTATCCTCCCTGTTGTGAATATTTTGTTTATAGAAACCTAACCTATAAAATCAAACTTGAAATTACTATCTTTCTGAATGTTGGTGTTCTGTTGAAATGTTCTTCTACTAGTTTTCGTGTCGGGCATAGCAGCACTTTTCTGTCAAAATGGTAAGTTTTTAATTTTTATCCATCTTAATCTGAGAATTCACCTTTCTATCGGCTAAAATATTTCCACCAATTATTTTCAACTAGATTTCTTTATAGTATATTACACTTATTTTACATCTAACGGTATTATAGTTGGAAATTGGCTGTGCCCGGTCTCCAGAACAATTTTTTTCGAACAACACCTACCCCAGAGTATTAATAATGATTATTCATCGCAATCCCGATTTTTACTATCGTCTGCATTATAAATCTTAATCGATATACTTTGAATATATTATGCGGCTGTTTTGGTTACTTAAATATATATTATAATAATCTATCTAATTAACTATTTGTAGGCCAGAGGTCCGAAGAAGCATTTGAAGCGTTTAAACGCACCCAAAGCATGGATGTTGGACAAATTAGGAGGTGTGTTTGCTCCTCGTCCAAGTACTGGTCCACACAAACTTCGAGAGTCGCTACCGTTATTGATATTTTTGCGTAATCGTCTGAAGTACGCACTAACTGGTGCTGAAGTTACAAAGATTGTCATGCAAAGATTGATCAAAGTTGATGGCAAAGTTCGTACCGACCCGAATTATCCAGCTGGTTTCATGGGTAAGTAATTCTGTCCTAATTATAAAACAGCTATATTTTAATATGTTCAATTTGTCAATTACCTATTTTACCAATATCTCTTTAAGGCTAAAAGTATATAAAATAATGTTCGGTATAAATTAAGTTGTCTTGGTTTTTTATCAACTTGAGTGAAATTAATTTTTATTAGTTTTTGTTTTTGAGGTATTTGGAAGTTCAGTAACTATATTTATATTGTAGAAGTAGTTATCATAGGCCAATTAAGTGTTAATCCCAATTTTAAAAAATTGTATGTGATTTTGTTTTTGTGGAAAAGTATTTATAACATATTGATTGACTTGCAATTGTTTGCGGTGTCATGTATGTTTTTAACACAGAGTTATGTTCTGTTTTCTGTTATTCTAAAGTTATTTCATTTTTTAATGTTTGTACCTATCTAATATATAGTACGGGACAAAAAATGTGCGGATGACCGCAGCGCGCCGTGTGTCGGTTTTTCTAAAAACCAGGGGGCCTCAATATTTGATTTCCATTACAAGTGCGTGCCAGTGGCGCGACAGGTACTATCCATTTTTAAACAGTTTGGACACCACCAACGAAAAATGGCCACTGGGCGTGCGGCGGTCATCTGCACGTTTTCGTGTCCCGTACTATCATCTGTGTAAAGTTACTAATAAGATAGGTAGGTACTAATGTATCATTCAATCTAAAAAAAAATGTTGATTCTATTTTTTCTCTTTGTTATAAAATATTTATTATTAGTCTAATGCCATGAAAATTGAAAAATATTCACATTTACTTATAAATGTGATCATGACAGGCATACGGTCAAAAGAATATCCTTAAAAATCTCTACAAATGCATTTAATATACCCCTAGGTACCTATTTATTTTGGTTAAAAAATTTTAAAAAAAAAAATGTTTTTTATTTGTATGGTATTGCTACTTGTTCTGGACATATTAGTTACTAATTCAATAATACTTACTGAGGTCTAGCTATATTATGATTAAGTTGTTATCGACGATGACTTGTCGTGTTATTTAATTTATTATTTATATCGTCGGTGGTTTTCTGAAAGTCTCTTGTTGATTGTAACAATTTTCGTTAATTTTATTTATAATTTGTGAAAAATTTACTAAAATCGTCAAAATAATGCCTTAAAAATGATGGTTAATTTTGTCATTAAATACAAAAGTAATTACTTTAAAATAATCAGTATCATCCAAAACACATTTTATACTTAACGGTTCAACGTTACAGAATATCAGAATATACCTTTGCATCAAAATCCCATCCCTAGTTGTAATAAAATACATTATAGTAATTAATTTTGAAATATGAGCAAAAATGTATAATTCAATAAGTTAAAACTTGTCTAGAAGTATTAATCTATAAGTACTTATCTTGCCTAACAAAATGTACTAACACTATTCACAAGTGTTATCTGTTTTGATAATGGTAATTTAATATAAAATATTTTTAATGTTTTCATAGATGTTATATCGATTCAAAAGACCAGTGAGCACTTTAGATTGATTTATGATGTGAAAGGTCGTTTTACCATTCACAGAATTACTCCTGAAGAAGCAAAAGTAATTTAATCTACAAATTATAGGCTTAATAAATTTACTTAATTTAATTTTTTTTATTGTATTTTAGTACAAGCTGTGTAAAGTAAAGAGGGTACAAACTGGACCCAAAGGTGTACCATTTTTAACAACTCATGATGGCCGTACTATCCGTTACCCTGACCCCAACATCAAGGTTAATGATACTATTAGATACGACATTGCATCATCTAAAATTTTAGATCATATCCGTTTCGAAACTGGTAAGTTAAATGTTTGTTATTTTAGTAAATTATAATTAAGTGTTTTGGAAATTAATTTAAAACACTGGTATTTTTCAATGTTAGGAAACTTGTGCATGATTACTGGAGGTCGTAACTTGGGGCGTGTTGGTATTGTTACCAACAGAGAAAGGCATCCTGGATCTTTTGATATTGTTCATATTAAGGATGCAAATGAACATATTTTTGCTACTCGGTAAGTTCTACATTTATTTCATTAAAGTTATTGAGTGTCAAATTGTAATATTCTGAAAGTAAATTATATATTCTTGACTTGCTTTTAGTTAGTTTTTATTTTGCTAATGTTCAATTTTTTTATGGGGGTTTTTATTTTATTTTACATAACTTACTACTTCAGTGACGTAGCCAGAAAATTTTTTTTGGTGGGGGGGATATAAATTGTCATAATAAATACCTATACTATGTCTTTAAATGATTGTAGATTTTACAAAATTAGAGACATCATTTTGTGGTGGTTATAACCCGTTAACTCCTTTTCCTGACTATGTCACTGATTACTTGTGTGTAGGGTCAATATGGCGGGTGTAATATGATACCAAAAAAAAAAAATTATAGCAATTATTAAATCCATTGTTCTTAAAATTAATGATCCTAACAATTTTTTATTGTAATTCTAAGAAATTGGCTTTTTTTTTTTTTTTGCAAAATGAATCAAATATTCTATAACTATAGAAATATGCAATAAAAAAAAAATGGGTATTGCTCTGCTGTACATAAGGTGCCATATGGATCATTATTATATATTATAGGAGTGTTAAATTTGAATCAAATGATAATTATTATTGTATACGAAAAACGATTCTGAACGGAGATGATTTGTCAGCCTAGGATATAATTTCCAGTGGTTAGTGAAAAAGGTGGTTTATGTTTTAATGGCCTGAATACACCAAAATTTAAGTTCTTTTATTATTAATGTAAGCTAGACTTATGAATTTTGTATTAAATTTTCAATTCTTAGCTACTTGTACAAAATTTTTTATGAATTATACCTACAAAATAATTTGCAAATATTCATGATTTTGACGAATTTTTGTCACTATTTGAACTTCAAATGCTAATGAAAAAAAATTGTGCACGTGTATTCTTAAAATTTTTTAATCACACTAAGAACAACTTATGAGGAACTTTGTATTATATTTTCAAGTATTTTGATTGGGCCAAAAAAATTTTATCGACACTTCAAAAAAAGAATTTTAGAAAAATTGAAAATTTCAGTTTTCTATAAATAGCTCAAAAAAGTCAAAATATTTTGAAATTTAAATCACGTAAAGAAAACGCGAATCTTAATAACTGGTAAAAAGAAGGAAAACTTATGGACAATTTAGTGTTATATTTTTAATTCTTAGTTAGAAACACAAAAAATTTTATGATTTTTCAACTTCCAAATTACTTACAAATTTTTGTGTTTTCGACAGATTTTGTAAAAATTTGAACTATAAACGTTATTAAAAAAAAAAAAATTGTGACTAATGATTTTTAATTTTTTTTAGCTACAATAATAACAACTCATAAGGAACTTTGTATTAAATTTTCAACATTTTTTGGTCATCCAATATTTTTTTATTTACACTTCAAAAAAATTTCTGTGGTCTATAAATAACTCAAAACAAAAGTCGAAAATTTTTGAAAATTAAATTTTATATAGATAACACTGACTTAAACATTTGGTGAAAATTTCAAGTATTTATAGTGATTAGTTTTTGAATTACAACCATAAAAAAGATCGATTTGGTCGAAAACTGGTTTTGCGTAAAAATTCCCGTTTTTCCTTAATTTTTTTTTGGTTTTTCCCGGCGCTTTTGAAAACTATTGGGAAATTTAAAAAATGACTTCCCTAATGCACCAACTAGATTCATTTTGCTTTAGGAAACCACCTCCCCCAAACAAGTCTCCCAGACTGTGAAAAGCATAAATCTATTGGCAACATAATTTTCAAAGGGAATTAGAGGCCAGCGTTACCACTCGATCTCTCAGACACTCTTAACAAAAATATCCCTCGAAGGTAGATCACTGGGTTAAAAAAAAACAATGTCAATAATTTTTCTAACAATGATTGATACGATTGTGGATAAGTGCTTATCATTCCTCCGGGAGAACTGGATTATCACCCAAGTAAAATATAATTTTGTTATATAAACAAACATCTGTCAACATATTTTGATGAATTTTTTTTTGTAACTAAAACTGACAATCAAAAATGGTTTATTTTATAAATAGTGTGAACTAAACTGGACAAAATCCTCATGTTATGAGTATATACTCATAGGTTAGGTACATACATAGTAGTCTTGGTTATTTAATTTTAATTATATGCTTTGAAACATCCACACACTATGTTTAATGTCTATCTTTAAAGTTATTAAACTACAATTTTAAATAATTATTTTTGTGCTATAAATTTGTTTTTATTATTATATTACAGTATGAACAACGTTTTTATTATTGGAAAAGGTCAAAAGAACTACATTTCTCTGCCAAGGAGTAAGGGAGTTAAATTGACTATTGCTGAGGAACGTGACAAGCGTTTGGCTGCAAAAACCAAGTCAAGCAGACGTTGAAAACTTATTTTTGCATTTTCATGTGGTTTAAATAAATGACATAAAATAATAATATTATTGAGCTGGTTTTTTATTATTTCCGATGTTTGATCCTAAATTATACATGACAATTTTTTTGTCTGTAAATGGTCTACATAAATAAGTTTAATCTTATTTTATTAGTTTTATTTTTATTTAACCAACAATGGATACTTAAACTCATTTTAATTGTCTAACACTGTAAAAACAAGTATCAGAGCATTAATGTAAAGTATTAATATATAGAATACTTAAAGGGGCTCTGCCTATAAAAATGTTCTGGAACTGCTTAATATAATACATAGGACCCTTGTAAGAATAATAATGTCAAATCTCTATAATCCTGAAAATAACACTAATTTTCTCTTCCATAAATTAAATATATTAACATTGGAACAATTATATATTAAAGCATCAGTTTTAAAAATATATATGAATAAAGTAGATTTTGAACCCTATAAAACAAGAGGGATGAGTAATGGAAATTTAGAATTCAAACCTAATACATCCTTAATGGGTAATTATTACATAAACAGAGGTAGGTATAAAGTTAATTATTCGTCTACTTATAGATGTCAAATTGATTTACAACGACGTTAAATTTAAAGTAATGATAAAAAAATTATTTACGCAATATTTTCAAAATCTTTAATATCCGTCTTTATACTTATATTCTATTGTTACCTAGTATCATTATTAACTAATTATAGTTTTTTATTTATGTTCGCTTAACACTATTGCTGTATTAAATTGTATATTTGATCGCCGCGACAAATCTTGCGATGTGTGGGCAGTTGTTTGCCGCGACTCGCGTGAATAAGATATTAGGTGACCAATATAATATAATTATAAATTATTTCAAGGCAATTAATATTAGTAGTATGTCTTCAATATGAAGTATATAATTATCACACGCACGACACTGTCGCGAAGTGCTACAAATAAATATAATAATTAGTAATGAGGGGCCCCAAAATAATAATAACATAATATTACAGTTATATTATAACTATAATAATAATAATAAATAATATAAGTATAAATACTAAATTATAACATAAAAATAAAATACTAGGTAATTCGTATTAAAGACAAATAATATTATATAATATCAAAAAATCATCGACCTGAGTATCCAGTAGGGTAGTGTCGATCCTCGGATCCAAAGTAAGAGTCTTCACTGGTGTAGTAGTAGACGATTAGGACCAGCTTGACGACGTAGCACACATTATTATTATAATATAAAAAAAAAAATAACACTGCCGTTACGGTTATTTTTGCGCATCTATTGACAACCAAAAAAAAATGGTAAGTAGCAACCTGGCCGATAGATAGACGCAAGGTGATCACACGCGGTGTAATTACTAATTAATACTTAATACAAGTATTTGGTATATATATATATATAAATATAATATATCGCAGTCGATTTGCACAATGCGTTATAATATTAAATAGAATTGTTTTAAGACTTCGTCCCAACACGAAATGACGTAAAATGCAAAAGACACGTGGTTCTGTGTCACCGGACAACGTAGCCGGACACACGTAAAAAAAGGTGTCGGGCCTACCGCGGCAACAATACACGTCGAACGTTGACGTAAAAGTATAAAGTCTCGACAAAGTTGACGCGTCGACCGGGACGGCGGCAACAAGTTCACGACGATCATAGCTTGACCACACGGGGGGAAAGTAGACAAGTGTGATGACCGGACTGTCACTGGCGTTGAGATGGCCTTTGACCCGGCGAAACGCGCCAAGAGGATCGGTGTTCGAACAATATGCGTTTATAGTTCAATTTTTTATGAAAACGTGCAAATTTGCAAGTAATTTTGAAGTTGAAAAATCATAAAAAATTTTGTGTTAATAACTAAGGATTAAATATACAACACTAAGTTTTTCATAAGTTTTACTTCAAGTATCTATAGTGAAAACTTGTAGCATCATTATAGGAAAAATTATAAGTGCGTTTGAATTTTAAATTTTTAGGAAATAGCGTAACGATAACGATTTATCCCAAATGATTTTAAATATTTGTTATTATTCAAAAAATATAAATCGTAGATACTTGAAAATGTCACCAGTTATTTAGTTTAGCATTTTCTTTGCATGATTAAATTTTCAAAATATTTTGACTTTTTTGAGCTATTTATAGACAACTGAAATTTTCATTTTTTTGAAAAAATTTTTTTGAAGTGTTTTTGGCCCTATCAAAATACTTGAAAACTTAATGAAAAGTTCCTCATAAGTTATTCTTATAGTGATTAAAAAATTATAAGAATATATAGGCCCAATTCTTTTTATTAGCATTTGAAGTTCAAATATTGACTAAAATTTGTCAAAATCATGAATATTTGCAAATTATTTTTAAGGTATAATTCATAAAAAAATTTGTATAAGTAGCTAAGAGTTGAAAATTTAATACAAGATTTTTCATAAATTTAGCTTACATTAATTATGAAAGAACTTAAATTTTGGTGTATTCAGGCCATTAAAACATATACCCCCTTTTTCACCAACCATTGGAAATTATATCCTAGGCTGACAAATCATTTCCGTTCAGAATCGTTTTTCGTATACAATGATACCTATCATTTGATTCAAATTTAACATTCTATAATATAATATAATAATGATGCATACGGCACCTAATGTACAGCAGAGCGGTACCCACTTGCCCGCTTTCTCATTTTTTTATATTGAATTTTCACCAAATCATTATTTAATATAGCAATAGCTACAATAATTTAACATTTAAAGAAATCGTTTTTTTTGTGTTGCGTGTACCTACTCCTTTAATATAAAAATACAATACATATAGATTAGTTTAGGTTTATAATAAATATTAAATATCGATAAATTTTTTTGGCTTCGACAATATAATTGAAAATTTAATACAAATTTCTTCGTAAGTTAGTCTTATAGTAATTCAAAAATTATAAACGTATACAATATACATAGGCGCAATTTTTCATAATTAGCGTTTGAAGTTGGAACATTGAAAACATTAGTCAAAATCATGAAAATTTGCAAATTATTTTGTAGTTAAAAATGTATAAACAATTTTGTTTAAGTAGTTTAGAGTTGAAAATTTAATAGATGTCTGGCTTATAATATTTATAAAAGAAGTTGAGCGTTGGCCAATTAAAAAATTTCAGCTTAAGCTTACATTTTTTGAAATCCAAAATTCACTCGTAAAATAACGACACTATCAAATAATTTTAGATTTTTATTTTAGTAAAAAATTACTAGTGGTAAAAACTTGAAACATACGCCGTTGTTTAAATTGGCATTTTCTCTACATGATTTAATTTCGGCCTTCGGGGTATTCAGATCAATTATAGATCATTGAAAGTTTAAAACATAATCTACCTTTTATACCACCAAATTTAAAATTTACCTATAGGTATTATTTCCTAGGCTGACAAATCATATCCGTTCAAAATCTTTTTTCGTTTACAGTAATACATTGATGCCTATCATTAAAAATATTTAGAAGAAATAATAATAACCATTATTATTGATTAGTGAAAGCAGAGCAGTAGTGCGGTACCTAAGCTTTTTCCATCGCTCTTGCAGTCTGTTTACTATAAGTAAGTACATTATGATTTACGGTTATACAATTATAATATAATATAATATATAATATATTTATAACTTATATGTTAACATTTTTCTTCTTCTTGGTGAAAATTTCTGCAAGTGTCCGGTCATAACTCATAATAGTCACTAATTGATTGCCGATGTTGACAACAAAAACGTGAAGACAGTAGATATTATCTTCTATTCGATCTCAATTAATCTTTAGCCCAGGAACTAAAATCAAACCATTAAGATTCATCAAAATGATCATGGTCAATATCGACAATATCTATTAAGAATGATAAAACATAAAACAATAATTTATCTTGGCCATCCGTTTATGTATATTTAATAAAAATAATAAATAAAATACTATGTGTACAAAATAACAGATTCTTAATACTACAAAAGTCTATAGGTATCTATTGAGTATGACTAAATTTAAATATAATCTTTGAATTTTATATCTTGTTATCTTGTTAAAGGATTTTATACATTTTAATTTTAAGACTAAAATATCACAACAATGTTAACATTTAATTATAAATTAAAAGCACTATATGGATACGTGCATTTTATACACGTTTTTCTGTAAAACCTGAGAGTGTCTTGACTTCATATGCCTTTCGAGGTCTCTCTTGCGTACTAGAATTTTACCACAACAATCACACCTGCATATAAAAAACGAAAATTGTGATTAAAATATAGTTATGTAATAATAATATTAAAGTTGGGGGGAAATGTATTTAAAGAACTTACTTGTAAGGAGTGTCTCCTTCGGCATGCAACCTCACGTGTTTATTCAAGTTGCTTGGATCGCCGAACGGTCGGTAGCAATACTTACATTTTAGCGGCTTAAAACCTGTATGAGTTCTATATTGACAATAAAAAAACAATTTTATATTTTTATGGCTAATTCCTTTATATCATTTATATCAGGGGTCTCCAACCTTTTTTTACGGCGGACCAAATTTGATATACGCTTTGGCATCGCGGGCCAACATTTTGAGATAAGATTTATTTAAAAAAATGTATCTTTATTTATATATTTTTTTTATTTTAAATTCAAAATTTATTTTATATTTCAAAACATTAATTAGCTTGGTGGGCCGGTGCAAAAAGCTTGGCGGGCCGTAGGTTGGAGACTCCTGATTTATATCAATGTATTGCACAAAATAAAATTTTTTATTGCCTTATTCTTTGATAGTTAATTATAATCTGATTTAATTTAAATGCCAAAATCTGTATAAGACAGTTGTAATGATGTATTTAGTGGCGGGAGGAATTACTTTAATTTATGATATAAAAATATTAACAAAATACCTATCTATTTATAATAATTCTATACCTAAGCTGTTTTTCTAATTATTATGTTTGGACACAGAAGTATAAAAATAATTGCCTAGAGGCCATTTTTAGGCTTGTTGATGCGCTCCTGCTCCCTAGGAAGTCATTGATATTCCGACCGTCCCTTTCATAATTATTACATATATAATAGTTGTTTAGAATTTATTGTAGTAAATAAATAAATAAATAATATGTAGTCCGTATGTATGTATGTATGTATGTATGTATGTAGCTACTAGGTTTTAAGGTCTGTAAAATCCAAAGGAAAACTTAAAAAATAATAAGGTAACGGTTAAGTGTTGTTTAAGACCAGTTCCATCTTCACCCTATGGGAATTTGGGGCACGTGCCCAGAGTTCCCAACGAAATGGAGGCCCCAAACAATCGAAATTATAATTTTAGGCCTACTAAAAGGGCCCCTTGAGCTCTGGGTGCCCATGGGCCCCTGCAAAACTTAAGACGGCCCTGGACTATAGACATTTAACTATATGCCGATGGCATATACATAATACATTACTTGTAACATATGATATGTAGTAATGTAGTATGTACCTACACATGGCACATAATACAAACTGTCATTTCTCATTAGTAATAAAATTATATTTTTGTAATTGGAATTTATTTCCGTAAATAAAGAATTAGTATAATTGTTACCTAACCTGATGTGAATTTTGAGCCCGTACTTCCTAGAATAAACTTTTCCGCAGTATATGCAGAGGTGTCCTTGGTCGGAGTGGCCGAGATTGCTGACGATAGTTTCCATTTCAGCACAACGTTGATTAAAAAACGCCGAGTTTTTGCGACCGTTCACTTGTCCAAGCGGTTCGTCCTGTAGTGGCGTTTGGTCGGACAACGAAGACGACAGTGGTGCCGGTGGTGGTGGGTGAAATGGTGACGGTGGTATTGGGCAGCTGCCACTGCTGACCGATGACACGGGTGAGTAAGGTCGGAACGCTGAGTCTACAGAGGCGGACGATAAGGGTGTCTGCGACTCAGCTGATGTTAGGCTAAACCGAAACGACGCTTCGATCGTTTGGCTGTTTTCGCAGTGGTTGGCCGTCAGTCTGGACCAGAGTTTAGCGCGTGGTTGTTTGCCGCAATCCAGTGCCATGTGGATTTTCAGTGGGTTGGGATTTTCGCACGCGTAACCACATTTGTGGCACACATACTTTCTCTCATCTAGAAAAAAATATATTTACAATAATAGTTAGGTACCTATGTTGTAAATAATTTTAACTCTAACGGATGATAATTAATTAGATAAAAGTAATTAATAAATTTGAAAAAAATCAAGACTCGTTTATTAAACGTAATACCTATTCAGGGGCGTATTTTACGGGGGGCGATAGGGGTGATCGACCCCCTGGACATTGTCGAAAGTGATTCATGTATAGGTGCTTTCTTATTTTATTATAATTTATAATTATATCTTAATCGACTTAATCAATCAATCAAAAATTAAAAATATAGTGCATATATATTTTTTGGGCGGATAATGGAAATTGATAATAGTTTTTGAACACCTGTTATAAATTAATAAAACATCGATAACGGACTAAGATAGACTCTGGGATTGTGACATTGATGTTAAGAAATTGTTAAAATTGAATAAAACATTCTGTTGTTACGATTGTGGATGGGCAAGAACAAAATTACTAAAATTAATTAAGGTTTTTTTACAACTACCTAGTTATTATTTATGACATAATTTTACTGGTTAAAATTACTATCATATTAATTTATTTTTCGCTATTCAGTACCTATTTCTTTATCCAGATAGCCTGATTTAGATACCTATTTAATTAATTAATTAATTTAATTATTTGATATTTTTATGATGTCCAACTTTTTTGCTTTGCACTACACATGACTCCTTTAGCTGTTTGCTTATTGTTTTCTGAAAAATGTTCAATGTTACATTAAGTTAAAAACATGGCTGAGAAGTCAAATGTCCCAGAAAAAACTTACAGGTTTGACTTTATTGAATATTCATAGAAAGGTTACCTATCGACACTATAAAAGTAATAAGAGAGATTTTCAAAGACAAACAGAAAATTATTGGATTTTGTTATTTAAATGTTGAAACTTGTATTCTTGTTTTATTATAATTTATAATAAATTCATCTTAAAAATTATTATTATATTATCACATAACTTTATTTTAAAACTACCTACTATTATAACTATGTGATCATTATTTCTTTTATATTTATATGTATGTCAAGTTATTTTGTTGATGTTGTTTACAATAATTTATGTTATTATGGATTATGAAAGAGCAAACGAAACGATCGAAAAATGTTGAACTGTCAATTTATTTATAGATATGTACACTGTCGTTTATAGGCATATACTTTTATAAGTACCTATGATTTGAGTTCAAATTTCGACCCCTCCCCCCATAGAGGAATTGCTAAATACGCCCCTGTACCTATTACGGTTTACGAGGAAGTTAATAAATATAAATTTATATTGTATTTTATATTTAGTCAATTATGACTTTGGAATATGTATTATTGTATTATCTTTCAAGAGTAAAAAAAATTAACATTTTCAAATTATGTAAAAAAAAAAAATATATATTTTTAAAAAGTTAGTGATGTTTTCTAAACCAATAATTGTCTTACGTTACATGAAATGTATTCATACCGTTGGTATGATTTATGTTTTTGATATATTATTGAGCAATTATAGTCTACATATTTCGAGCCATGAATTTTGTTTAATTATTTTATTTGCATAATTAGGACTGTATCCCACAATTCTACATGCTTTTCAATATCTATAACAAATTTGTCTGTATCGAGAGTCATAGTGTACACTGTATAAATATTATTTAAATTTTTAAATTTTTCGAAAAATGAGCAAGTACAATACAGTTGAAAATAATAATTTTACGCAATTTAAAAAATCTAAATAATCTGGACGCTTGTGTCTCTTGTGAACGTACTAATTGAAATGCATGTGTTATCTGTGGCCGAGACACAGACACTGTGTCTGGCGACTAGAGGGGGTGATACACACAACATCGGCGGCGCGACACTTAACACCGTGTCTGTGTCTTGTGTATACGCTTCTATTTATAGCAACGTTATCTTAGTGGCGCGATTCTTTTCCGACACTAGTCTAGTCGCCGGCGACAAAGTGTCTCGTGTGAGCTCATATAGGCTCGTAGAGCATAGGATTCAACCTACGGCCCACGACCGTGGAGCATGTCGTATAGCTTACCTTTTATGTTGACGGGCGTGAGAAACGGCACGTGCAGCATTAATTGGAGATCTGATGAGAACCACATCTTGAGCGGTTGTCCGGCCATCACAGCTGAGGTGGTGTGCAGCCCTATGGTACCGACGGCCAGACGCGACAGCCGACAATTGTACGCGTGACAGTCGTCGGCCAGCGGCACGGACAGTATCCAACAGCTGCAGTCGGCTTTGGAACAGCGGTGACCATTCGCGTACACCAATCTTCCCGCGTCGTCCACCGACACTAAATTCTTCTGTGCAGAGAAATAATATGATAGTGTAAGATTATATTGTGTAGTTGATCATATTATGTTGGTTTAGAAAATGTAAAATATAATTAATATTAATATTATAATACAATACAAAAATGTAATAATGCTAACATTATATATAATATATATGTATTGTACATTAAAATACAATATTAGTGTTTAGGATTTGGGCTGGTGGTAGGTATTTTCGATACACTGGTAATTAATATTTACTGGTATTTGGTATTTTCAGTATTACAAAAAATACAGTGCCAGGGTAAAGCGTCACTTGCTTAAAATGCAGAGCCAAAGTATAGTTACTAAAGATAATATGTACGTCATGTCTTTCATCGATATAAATTAGATTGATATAGGTAGGTCTTTATTTAGTGTTATATTAAAAAAAAGGATATTTGGTGTACCGTTTAAACCATTAACAGACATACATGGTCTGTAGTCTTACTTTATGAACTGAGTTTTTAACAGTTTGTGCTAAGTATTATATATAGAATCTTTTTCATTCTATACTTTCTTTTGTTTTTGTAAAAAATCAGCGTTTATGGTAGATAATATTAAAAATATTTTTTGATATTTTTAAAAACAATAATAACAAATATAATTTTTTAAATAATGGATTTGGATGAAAAACTGCAGTTCTAGATTCACCGAAAATACCATACAAACAATTGTTAACCTAACCAGTATTCTTATAACTCCAGTATTATTAATAGGTACTATCAATTCCGGTATAAATATTTGAAACATCGTCAGCTCTAATGGTATTTTACCTTTTATCTGAAAGTCCGTAAACCTGAAACTTTTTTCCAAACACTTTTTACCCAAATCGATATTAAAATCAATGAATTATAATATATATATAAATTAAAATTAATGATAATATAATAAATACTGTAGTGTAATAATAATTAAAAATAATAATAAATAAAATAATTACAAATAGTTTTGTATCACCCAAAATTTTAATTTCAGCCATTACAGTAAACTTAAATAAAATTAAAGTAATTGTGCTTTGTAATTTTCAATAAAATGCAGGATAGGTTAGGTTTAAAGTTTAAAGTTTGAATATATTATATAATTGAAATTTTTAACGAGCAACGAAGTGCACGGGGTCAGATAGTTTATTTTAAATAATAAGGCAGTAAAATACTACAATATAATTATTATTTATTAATTATTTTTTTGAAAAAAATATAAACTAAATATATAAATTTACCTACGTAAGTACATAGGTACCTACCTACGTGCACGGTGCTTGTCGATGATAATAGTATCTCTGTTATATATTATTTATCGACGTATTTACCATGATAATAATTAAATATAAATACTTGTAATTATTTTATAAACAATATTATAACAACTATTTCAAACACAAATAAAAATTTTTTTCCGTTCTATCACCTTTCGGCTTGCGACCTTCGACAGACCATAGTTTGAAAATTGGTGGTCTAAACTTACATCGGTAAACATAAAGTATACTATTAGTTTTGTTGGAATTTGATACCAAGACTTATTTAGTAAACCCAGTAAACGTATTGGATATTTATCGTACTTGCAACACTTTTAATTTTTAATATCTCTGTTATTATCATACTAACATTTTTACATAATTTATAAATAATTATATTAATAATAAGTTTTTTAATCTTATACTCTTATTATAGTATATCATATACTGAACTATTTTAATTAGTATCTATTCAGTTGTATGTGGGTGTTTCTGCACATTAAAAGTTTTAAAGACTGTGTTTGGTGGATAATTTAAAATGGATCTCGAATCTTCCACTATTCACCTTAAATATTTACATTGAAAATATCCACCACAGGCCGTGTATTAGGTTTTTGCGGTAGATGAGGTACTTACCGTTTTCCTTCCGGTTGACGAAGATTCATGATCATTTCCTGATGGAAACGAGTGCAGGCTACCGTTGTAGAGCAAATCCATCACATCAACAGTTGTTGTACCACAATTGGCTGGCAAGTACGATGCAGCAACGAAAGTCTGCTTACTGTAAAATGGCGACTGATCCTGGTGCTCCATGTGCAGTCTTGTGATGGCGTCTCGCCGATTACTATTAGCAGCAAGCGTCTTACCAATCATATTTATTGTTATTATCGTTCTTGAAATATTATCGCACGGTGGACCTGCTCGGCGGATGATCGCTGGTCGGCAAGTGTAGCTGCCACCACAACCTGTTTTTCACGACCCTTTCCGTTGTCTAGGGGGTGGAGCGATCGTAGCTGCAAAGGCCCCTCGAACACACCCCCACCCTTTCAGAGGGTGTGTAACACCTTGCGGTGTGTGAATAGTGCTTGCCGTTATCGTACCTAATGTATATATATTACACATTATGGTATATTGTATTCTTTATGCTTATATGCGTTGATGCACGACTCTAAATTAGTCGCGGTCGCAGCTGACCTCCTCCCCACACCAACCAGGCCTAAATTTTGATTTTTTTGTCTACGGATGGCGTTTAATATGTTATATATACGTTTCGAATTATTTGTTGTCGGTGATTGTAGAGGTATAGTGGTGGTGGCAGTGATAGTGGAAGTGGTTTACGATGGTGGCGATGGTGGACTACTCGATGCCCGCGATTCGTCAACCCTCATTTCGTGATCGTAATAGAGGGAGGAATTGCACACCAAGGATCCGACCCAGATCCACACACGATCAAAAGATCAAAAATTTAATATAGTTTCGATGTATGCGTATATATTGTGTAATTAATTATTATTATTGTTTCTAGAATAAGATCTTGGATTCCTCTGAAATTATATTAAAGTATCTACGATATGCAGGGAAGGAAAACTTATTGGGCTTAAACATTTTGGAAAATGTATTATTGAGTTCCATAAGAATAGTAGTACTTACATCGTAGTTACCTATTATTTGTTAATATTAATTATTATAGGTAGGTACCTACTTACTATTAGCAGCAGAGCACAAATAAGAGATATTTTTATGAATTTTATTTAGCTCTTTAACCCTCTTCTGCCTGCACGAACCAATTTCATTAAAATACATAAGCATAATGTAAATACGTTATTATTAAAAAAAAAAAAAGAGGGTAAGTGGGTACCGCTCTGCTGTACATGAATGCCGTGTGGATCACTATTTTATATTACAGGAGGGGTTAAATTTGAATCCAATGATAATTATCATTGTATAGTGTATACAAAAAACGATTCTGAACGGAGATGATTTGTCAGCCTAGGATATAATTTTCAGTGGTTAGTGGAAAAGGTGGTTTATGTTTTAAAGGCCTGAATACATCAAAATTTAAGTTCTTTTATAATTATTATAAGCTAAACTTATGAAAAATCTTGTATTTAATTTTCAATTCTTAGTTACCTACTTATACGAAAATTGTTATGAATTATACCTACAAAATAATTTGCAAATATTCATGGTTTTGACAAATTTTTGTCAATATTTGAACTTCAAATGCTAATTAAAAAAAAATGTGCTTATGTATTCTTAAAATTGTTTAATCACTATAAGAATAACTTATGAGAAACTTTGTATTAAATTTTCAAGTATTTTGATTGGGCCAAAAAAATTTTATCGACACTTAAAAAAAAATTTCACAGAAAAATTGAAAATTTCAGTTGTCTATAAATAGCTAAAAAAAAAAGCCAAAATATTTTGAAAATTAAATCACGTAAAGAAAATACCAATCTTAATAACTGGTAAAATTTTTAAGTACCTACGACTTATACTTTTTGAATAATAACAAATATTTAAAACCGTTTGAGGATAAATCGTTATCGTTACGCTATTTCGTAAAAATTTAAAATTCAAACGCGTTTAAAATTTTTCCTATAATGATGCTTCGAGTTTTCTCTATAGATACTTGAAGGAAAACTTATGGAAAACTTAGTGTTGTATTTTTAATCCTTAGTTATAAACACAAAAAATTTTACGATTTTTGAACTTCAAAATTACTTGCAAATTTTTGCATTTTTGACAGATTTCGTATAAATTTGAATTATAAGCGCTTATAAAAAAAATTGTGGCTAGCGATTTTTAATTTTTTTTAACTGCAATTATAACAACCCATAAGGAACCTTGTATTAAAGTTTCAAAACTTTTTGGTCATCCAAAATTTTTTTATCGACACTTCAAAAAAAATTTCTCAAAAAAAATCGAAAATTTCTGTGGTCTATAAATAACTCAAAAAAAGTTAAAAATTTTTGAAAATTTTACTGTATATAAATAACGCTGACATAAACATTTGGTGAAAATTTCAATTATTTATAGCGATTAGTTTTTGAATTACAACCATATAAAAAAATCGATTTGGTCGAAAACTGGTTTTGCGTAAAAATTCCCGTTTTTCCTTAATGTTTTTTTGGTTTTTCACGGCGCTTTTGAAAACTATTAGGAAATTCTAAAGATGACCTTCTTAATGCACCAACTAGATTCATTTTGCTACAGGAAACCACCCCCACAGTTTGAAATCGAAGCATTATTTCGATACATTATTGTGTACACTGACAAAAGAAAAACACACACACAACATTGTAAAATCAATACATTCATCGCTCCGCTCAGAATCTAAAAAATCAAAAAAATCATTGACCAAAAAAAAGTATGTATCACGGACTTTAATGACCACTTCAACATTTTTTGACACCCATTTTAATTTACATATTGATATTTTGTTCTTAAATTTGCTATTTTGTTTCGACCTTTAACATTTGCTGTCCTAGGATGTAGACTAAGTGTTAATATGGCCTTGGTCGTCGAATATCTCGTTGGGTAAATAATAATTAGCAATAGTAGTTTACTATTATTATTGTGAGCGTTATTAATGATGTGTTGTTTATCGTTATTAGGCAATATTTATTACCAACCTAATATATAAAATATCTCGTGTCACAATGGAAAATGTATATTCACCAAACTCCCCCGAAACGACTTGACCGGTTTTCATGAAATTTTATGTGTAAACTCAGTAGGTCTGAGAGAGTGATGTAAACTATTTTTAAAAGCACCTAGGTGTAAGTGTGGCTCAAAACAAATATTTTTTAATATTTTTATATAGGCGGTAGTTAGTATTGTTATTATTATTTATTATTTTATCTGTATATTATACTGCTTTCCGGCACTAAGTACTTCAATTTTATCGATTTGTGTGTTTTGTACCATAAACAATGCCAGCAAGGCGCAAAGGGTATGATTTGGCCCGTTGAACGACTACAACTAAGCGAGATTGAAGAGCACAAAGAACAGACGAACAAATTCAACAGGATATAATATGCGTGCGACGTGGCTCGATTACGTGAGGCATGAGCTGAACAAAATCAAGAAAGACGATTAGAAACGCGTCAATTCGTAGTTGACATACGCAGAACAAATGGCCGATAATGCCAACAGGCAATAGGCAACAAGTACATCGAGCATTTACATTCAATTCATTCCTTCGTTTAGCATTCGAGTATGGGGCCGATATCAAATACTACGCTCATTCGAAAGTAGAAATTGGTACTATGGACAATAGGAATGTCCGCATTGTAATGCGATTAAGTTCAAAAATGGGCCAGCTGGTAAATTTTACTCGTCAGAAAAAGTGCATTTACACATATACACACTAACACACTCAATACTTAAATTCTGATTCCTGTGTGGCTTGCAGAAAGAGCAATTTTGGCAACAAAAAGTTTGGACATCAAAGATTTGAATTTCAAGATACAATAGTTGTTGCCAGGGGATTTAGTGTCATACAAATCTATCGGTACAGTTTGCGATACCAATGAAACTGTAAATTATTCTGAATTGTTTTTGTACTCATTGTATTTGTCAGTATGTCACCACACCGCATTTACAACTGGAGGTTGGATCTCCTATTATTTTACTTCGTAATTTGAACCACGATTAGTCATTAAAATATTGATGAAAGATATTATAGAAGATGTAGATTGTAGGTATTACTACCACGAATCTCTATTACTCGTATTACCACAGATATCCTAATTGAAAAATGGAATTCAAATAGACTCAATTTTAAATTACATTGGAATTCGCAATAAAGTTAATAAGTCCCAAGGCCAAATGATGTCTGTTTGTGGCTTATTAGATTTGGGCACACCGTGTTTTTCACACGATCATAAGCGCAATTTGGGGGGGGGGTCATCAAGGTTAGGTTAGGAAAATCAACCGTGGCCTCCCATAATATATTTCTCTGGAATATATATGATTTATAGATACATATATATACACAGTACATACATGCCAATTATTTAGCCCCACCAAATTTAAAGCTCAAATTGCGCCTATGCACACAATCAATAATTACACGCGGCATGTTTTCATGTGGGTAAACTAACCAGTTTGTTCGTGTTCGCTAAAGATGGACTAACTAAAAATATCGTACACTCCATTACACTAAAGGACTGATTAGTGATTATGTTTTTTTTTAATCTTCATAATTTGTGATTAAGAATGTAATATGAAATTTTTAAGATAATAAAAAAAAAAAATGAATTCAAAATATGAGTATTTTTTATTTTGTTATTTTTATAGGCCACCACCATTCACAGTGCTCCTTTACTCTTTCAGTTAAATAGGTACCAGATATACTACATCCTCAAATAATTACAATAACTTAGTTATTTTTTATTTTACTACAAAAATATTAATAAGAAATAATTCATATGGCAAAATAACGTTTGCCAGGTCAGCTAGTATATACATATTAATAATTATTATACATAATATATGGTTAAGTATATTATATAATATTGCACGTTATAAAGGAAGTTTCTTCTGTAATACGAGATTCCTACTGCAAAAATAAATTTTACCTATGATAGACCTATTTATTTATACTTTTTTCATAGGCAGATATTTCTACCTATAAAACGTACATTACTTTTAAACAAGGCAATTTTTTTATCGTAAACCACTCATTATTCTTAAGACTATGATCACTTTTGAAAAAAATTCTTCTATATAATTTAAGATCTAAGCAAAATACAATTAAAAAAAAAAAAAATGTTGTTGTTTAATATGTTTTGGGTTTTTTACTGTTTTGAATGACAATAACATACATTTTTAATTTCATAGCCCGAAGTTAAATATTTGTATGTACAAAAATATACGGCGAAACCCGAAAGCGCAAATCAACCTTTTTTTTAACTCAGTTAAGTTTAAAGTTATATTGAAACTTTTAATTAAATTATTAACTTCAGTTATACATGTATATTGTATATTTTTAAATTTTATAATTTTTAATTTGAAATAATAGGTGGCTTATGATAAAAATATTTAGTACGAGTAAACCTGAAATATTTTAACTTTTCGTATGTTTTATTGTCACATAATTAGGTACAGAATATTTTCTCTATTAATGGAAATTTATGTTTTCATTTTAAACTGCAACAGTGTAATATAAGAATGTGTAAATAATCTAATATATGAAATGTCGCAACTAGCAATGATAGAACAATAGCGTTACTAATATACAATATTATATATTATATTATGTAACCATAAGGGACGTTGTAAATTGTGTTCCATTTCAAATTTTTTTATGTAAATTTCGGACCGGATATTTTTTATTTATACGTACATTTTTAGTTTTTTACCAAATATTTTTAACATTTTATTATACTTTCGCACTTTTCATGACGTCTATTTTTATTAGATTGGAAAAATACACACTACTAATCTGTAATAGACCAATGTAAAGGCTCATATGCAGGCACGCCCCCAGAATTTTCGTTGGGGGGGGGGCTTACTAATTTTTCTTTTATCCTTACACACAAGTAAACTTTATCGCGTAATATTGAACTATTATGTAATATATAATATGTGTATATGTATTTAACATATAATAATACAATTTGAAAATAAAACATTATCATTTATCATTGTTATACTATATTTGCTATAACAATGTGTAATTTAATGAAAAAATATTTTTTTTTTTGGGGGGGGGGCTTTAGTCCCAAAGCCTCCCCCTCTTGGGTGTGCCACTGCTCATGTGTAAGAATTTCGATCAAATGACAAATGCACACTGGCTGCTAGTAATGTATGTAAATGAGCATATTATTATCTAAATCAATCAATATTAAAGATAATATTAATACAGTCATACCTAATACTTACCTATAAGTTATAAATTATCTTTAAATTGTACAGCCGACCGGAAATCGGAATATCCCAATCCGCAATTTATGTACATTTTAAATATAGTATAAATCTGGTTGCAATTTACATAATATATGCAATGGTCAATGATCTTTTTTGAGGGACGTAATTTATGGACTCTGAACCATAAAGGTGATATTATACATAAAAGGTTATGTTTTATCTATTTTGTGGTTAAGCGTTCTTATCTAACCTTTTTAATAGCCCTGCAAGTATACGTCCACCATAATATTACAAATAATATTTTGCTATATCCTAAGCCCAGACCTAAGGTATATCATTTAATTCATAAGTAAATAGTAAATACTTACTATTAATTAACATTTTAAGTTCTAATCTTTTCTTATCCTCCTAAAAATATTTAAAAAAATTAAAAAGGGTGACGCAAAAAATTTAGTTCTAGCTTTTAATCATATAGGTATTATAATAGGTATTTAAAAAATTAAATTCATATAGAAGATAATATAAAAATACCAAACTAAACGAATCACTAGATTCAATTCTATGAAAATTATAGCTCTAAAATTTAACTAAAAATAAATAAATAATATAAAAATATAAATATTAAATTATAAATATAAAATAATAGTAGGTATACTCGCCTAACATTTAAAAAATGGTCGTAAGCCAACGTTATTAAATAAGTAATAATAACCAAATTGTTTTGCGGTAAAAGCCAGTTTTCCTCCTCATAATGGTACACCCTAGGTAACCTTATATGAACTGCGACACACTTAGTTTATAGTTACGTTAAAATACAGTGGAGCCTCGATAACTCTAACTTCTATAGTTCTATAAGTCGAATTTTCGATAACTTGGAGGAATGCCTTGGTTCCTGCCTTACAATATATTATATTTTTTTATAATATGTTCAATAAGTTGAATTTCAATAATTCGAATTTTTTTATCGCTCCTAACCCATTCGAGTTATCGAGGTTCTACTGTATGACTGTTTTTTGGGATGCACTCAGGCGATACCTATCTTTTTCCGGATATACTTGAAACATTAAAATATAAGGGTCATTTCAGGACGCACTCGGGACTCGCAAATTTCCAAGTTCCAGAGAGAAGACCATCTGCACTATCAATGGGTAATGGGTTTATTTAATAATCATAAATAATACATATGAAAGGTATATTTAATGCGTATTATATTATGTCATAATTAATCGGTCATCGATGTAACACTTGACGGTTCAAACACTACAGCACACCCTTCCGGTGAATTCGTGATCGACAAGTGTTCTACAGAAAGTCCGCAAAGGTGTAAATCCTTTCACGTCCGACAGAACACACCGTGGCTATTATGTACATGACGAGCGTCCTCTACAACACAAGGGGGGAAAATGATAATAGAAAAATACAAAATGCAAAAAAACATAATGCGCGTGCCACATTTGAGTATAGCATTACCTATTATATTACGCGTATACAGAACAACCCTACCAACTCCTATTCAGTACAATAATATAATATGATGTGTAGGGGTCACGGATGGCCTGTTTTTTGAAAATCCCTCGGGTTCAAACTCATCGCATGTATAATGCTTGCAATTAGATTTCCATTGAACCGATTTCTACGCGTATATATACATATTAAAATATGTAAGTATTTATATATATATATATTGTATTATTGTATAGTATATATATATATAATATATGTAAACACACACGTGTGTGATGACAACAACCGCGTTTGGTTTAGTATAATATAACCGATCGACTCGCCTAATAATATTATATACTCATATATAGCTAACTGCTGCACGCCCCATAGCTATCACTTTATCCATATACATGACACGCCCATGAACACACACACTCACACATACCTGCCGCTTACGTTTTTAAATATTTGTGATTTGACGTTAACACGCATTTCAAATGCATATACATTATACATAGATGTGCGATTAAAAGATTTATTATTATTTATTATATTATATTTTATAATACACCTCAGGCTGAAACCCAATTTACAATAATACAATTTAATATTTTTATACATAAACAGATCCTCTCAGTCCTGTGGACATAAAGTCTAATTTTATGTTTTACCGACTTCTCTATTATAGCATTTAGGAATAGTGACATACTGACATGACAATTTTAATTTTAGATTCTGAGCGGAGCGATGAATATATTGATTTTACTATGTTGTGTGTTTTTTTTTTGTGTCTGTGTACACAGAACGTGTCGAAATAATGCTTCGATTTTCAACTTCAGTAGCTTTTCCGATTTAAAAGTGAATCTAGTTGGTGCATTGAGGAGGTCATTTTTTGAATTTCCCAATAGTTTTCAAAAGCACCGGGAAAAACCAAAAAAAAAAAAATTAAGGAAAAATGGGAATTTTTACGCAAAACCAGTTTTCGACCAAATCAATATTTTATGGTTGTAATTCAAAAACTAATTATTGTAATACTTAAAATTTTCACCACATGTTTATGTTACTGTTTTTAATACATGGCTAAATTTTCAAAATATTTTGACTTTTTTTGAGTTATTTATAGACCACTGAAATTTTCGATTTTTATGAGAATTATTTTTTGAAGTGTCGATAAAATAATTTTGGATGACCAAAAAATTTTGAAAATTTAATACAAGGTTCCTTATAGTTAGTCACAATTTTTTTTTATAAGCATTTATAGTTCAAATTTTTACAAAATCTGTCGAAAACGCGAAAATTTGTAAGTAATTTTGTAGTTGAAAAATCATAGGATTTTTGTGTTTATATCTTGAAAATTTTACCAGTTATTTAGGTTGGCATTTTCTTTATAACATTTAATTTTCAAAATATTTTGACTTTCTTTGGGCTATTTATAGACAACTGAAATTTTAAATTTTTCTGAAAATTTTTTTTTGAAGTGTCGATATAATTTTTTTGGCCAAATCGAAATACTTGAAAATTTAATACAAAGTTCCTCATAAGTTCTTCTTATAGTGATTAAAAAATTATAAAAATACATAGGTACAATTTTTTTTTATTAGTATTTGAAGTTCAAATATTGACAAAAATTCGTCAAAATCATGAATATTTGCAAATTATTTTGTATATATAATTCATAAAAAATTTTGCTCAAGTAGCTAAGAGTTGAAAATTTAATACAAGATTTTTCATAAGTTCAGCTTACAGTAATTATAAAAAAACTTAAATTCTGGTGTATTCAGGCCATTAAAACATAAACCACCTTTTTCACCAACCACTGGAAATTATATCCTAGGCTGACAAATCATCTTCGTTCAGAATCGTTTTTCATATACAATGATAACTATCATTGGATTCAAATTAAACACTCCTTTAATATAATATAATATAGTGCTCCACACGGCACCTAATGTATAGCAGAGCGGTACCCACTTACCTGCTTTTTTTTTTAAGTATACGAGTATAATTCGTAAATAAAAAAAATGTATTAATTTAATTGTATTTATTGTATTTTGTTAGTAAACAAATATAAGATATTCAATAAAACTAATACTAATAATTATTTAACATTATATTTTAATATTTATTATTTTGTTTGATGTGATTTTTTTTCTGTACACATGATGCTGATTATGAAAAAGTATTTATGTTGTGATCTAGTGTATACTTTTATTATTAAAAATAAAATATTTTATAATATTTTTATTTTTCACATGCCTTCAATATTTTTTGAGTGCCATTTCAGGCACGCGTACCACGAATATACCACCCCAACATAACCTAACCTGATCTAAAGCTTAAACATCCTAAGCGGTTATTACAGTCTTGCGTATACATTATATAATATATAACTTATAAAAACCTTCATAAAATAATATTACTCGTATTTTATACAGTGACTGACGACTCAATATGACAGTATAAGTATAATATTATACAATATATATATTGATATATAATAATATAATAATATTGTATAATGTTGTGTTACATGTATTTATAGTTATACAATATATGAGCTTTAAATAATTATTTACATTTAAATATTTAATAATAACTATTTTTATAAGTTAATGATGTGAAAAAATGTATATTTTTCTAATATTCATTCATTATATATTTTTTTTCGTTTATCGATTAAGTCTAAACCGTGTAGTATCCGGTTTTCAGGCGTATGTAAACCCTCTAGCCACACACAAATTTAAAATGCGTGTTTAGCAGCTGTAAAAATCACGTAAAAACTTTTGTTCGTGCTTAAATCCTTTCTGTAAACATTTGTTATGGTTAATCCTCACTCGAGTACTTGAGCATTACAATTTGCCGCCAGCAACCCTTTCAGGTCTTTTGAACTGCACTGTCTGCACTGCCAGCAACTATTCTTCCCCGGAACCGTATGTGTTCTTAAATACTATTATTATTATACATATTATTGATCTTTATTGATGAATTCGGATGACAAGTTCGCTTTACTATCGCATTTGTATCCCTTCCTCATCGACACGGTTTTTAGGGTAGGGTTAATTGTTTTGTATTAAGACTTTCTATTCAACAATAAATTTTCATTTTTTAGGGTGGATTTTTGTGATACGTATTAAACTATTATATTTAATAAATAAAAAATATTACCGTGGTCCGTGGAATTATACAATTAGCACATATAAGTTAGCAGTATAATCATATACTATGTAGTATATTATGTTATGTATGCCTACATATAATACGAATTTATAATTATTATTAATTATTAGAAGTACGACGTAATGTCACTGTCTAATATAATATAATATTATCACCTAAGTACCTACCTAACCTATCATAAATAATAAAAAGTAAACAAATTGTTTACCGATTAGAATTATACTATCTTATGTAAACACTTTTGATTCAAAAAAAAAATAATGTATACTAAATTGTAATGCAATAAATAATGTAATAATGTAAATATTAATATTTTAACCAAATAACTGATATTTTAAATTCATTTTTATATGATTTTAATTATAAAATGTGTATTTTAATTTTTAATTATTGAAAATCAATCAAAATATTTTTTTTTCAATCATAATTATTAGAAAATTGTCGTTATAATAATTATAACTGTAATGACAAAAATAATTTCAATACCAATTAATTTATTACGATGGAAATTTTTAGGTATTATAATATTCTAATTAGTTTTGTCTAAAAATTAACATTTTTAACATGTTTTAGTGTCAGTCTTTGGAGATTGGTTTTGAGGGTTGTTTTTGATAATACGAGTATCGGAGTATAATATTATGTTATGTGTATTTACTTTTTCACTATCTTCTGCTGGACCGAAATGTTCACTAACAATATAAACATAAGCGTTAGCCATAGGTATACTATCTGTTCATCTGTTTCTGTATGTGGAAAAGTGATTTCGCTAATGAAAAAATAAAGGAACCTAGCTTAGCTGTATGTTAATTGTACGTTCTTATGGATACAAATGTAATTACGTCAATCATATTATACAGCAAGGCTCTCCTTAACTCTTTGGTTTTTCGCAGACTATAAAACGTATATTATTATTGTACACACACACGCACACATATTGTATATAATACATAAAGAGAATGTACCAACTATACCACACCACACCATAGCATTCACTCATATTTAGAACAAATATTAGGACACCTGGAACTGGAGTGAAAAGTTCATCTGACATTACACACTTATTATATTTTATAAAACGTTGCTTCCTGACAACAGCCCTTTTGTGTATAGTTGTTTTAGCACTCGATACAATATTGCAATCTAAGTGCTATTAGAGACTCATTGCATGATAAACATTACGCCGTGGCTGTACATATTATATTTTATGCTCCCCAATTGTAACTCGTCCCTCGTCACTAGATGAACGGCTGAATCAATATGTATTATAATAGAAGATATCGTATATTAGTATTATTATAAACTCGCATTCGTTTCCGGAAATACAATTTCGTTTTCAAGAAAAACGATAATGAAAAGTGTTTATAAAGTTGTTATATTGCGTATTATAATGTTATTTTATGATATTGTCATCTGCACGGTTCGTATTTCGTAATCAGTAATCACATACCCAAGTTAGTTTTGTGGCATTTTCGGCTCGAATAAAAATCACCATGTACCTAATAAATAATATACATGGTATAAACATAATATTATAAATTATAATATTATATATATTATATAAAGTGTATTATTGAAACGTGGATCAGTGATACGGCAGCTCATTGCGGTTCCCGGTTAGACCCCGGAAGATGCAGCTGCACGATTATATTGTCGGTCGTATCAAACTTTTATTTAAATGCGATTTGCATTCATTCGAAATGTATATAATATGAATATAAAAAAAGCCCCTATTATATTTTGCATCGCGCGTATTATACCACAGCTCGATCCCACTTGTTATGCATTCGTGCATTTCACCCCCGAACCTTTAAGCCAAAAAAACCACCTGTACCATTGTGTACGGATTACTCAATTAAAACTTAAAAGATCTGAAAACACTTCCGACCCGACACGTGGGTGATAAGAATACTTGATAAAAATTGTATGATTTACAATCATTATTGATAAAATTAATTACTTAGTTGACTACAATGATTTGTGACTACGACCGATGAATGATGATTATAAAACACATAAGACATAGCTAATGAGACGAAAATTCGCATTTTTTATTTTTATTAAATTTTCTGTTTAAATCAAATATATTTATCAGAATATGAATATTCAATAACTTAATAGAAAAGTAACCTAAATGTAAATTTTTGCAGTTGTGAAAGTTAAAAAAGCGGGCAGGCGATTATCACTTTGCTGAACATATATTAATTAGGTGTCGATTGGGTCACTGTAATAGATGTGTTAAATATTAATTTAATATATCATTGTACATCGTGTATGAAAAAGGATTCTGAGTGAAGATGGTAGTACAGTATACGGTCTGTCAGCTTATAATACTAAGACTAAGAATATTTCATTTTTTTTTTTTTATATTGCTATTTAAATTTTTTATTTTACTATTTTACCATTAATAATACTGTTGGTTGATTTAGTTTTTGGTAAAAATTGCATTTTAGATTCTGATGAGTGGAGTAATATTTCAAAGATGGATATTTTTTTTTTATAACTGTGTACCTACACGTTAATTAGTCGAAAAAACTAAAAAGTTTTAAATTTCAACTTTAAAGGTTAGTTATGGATAGACAATTGCATTAAGTTTGAGTTTATATTTACTTTGGAGAGATCAAAAATTAAAAACCCTTGTACTTATTTTTATAATCGGAAAAAACAAACAAAAAATTAAATAAAAACAGGCATGTTTACGCAAATCAAATATTATTATTAAAATAATAGTTTTGTAACCATAATTACCTTAAAATTGTTATTTATTTTTATTAATAATGAAGGCACTATACGGCAATATAATTATTTTAATATGCATTGATTCATTGTAGGACATAACTTACTTATTTAATAGGTACCTACCATGAAATTATTCACACTGTTTTACGGTAAAGTAATGGTATTATAGTATTGACTCTAAAGTTAATTAAAATAATATAACCATTTGGTATAAATATATACGTATATCTATTATATAAATGTGAAAATGAAAACCAATGTAAAGCTTTGAGGCCTATGTTCTCGGAAACTACTGAACAGATCGTTACGATTTTTTTTTTTAATTAAATAAAAAAAAGGTTTATGGCATTTGATCGATTCTCTAACTTAATAAACAATGAAGTTATCAATTATTATAAATAATGACCTGTTACGTAGTCTATTATTATTATTATTTTATTTTCGGTAATCATAGTAACAATTTTTATTATTATTATTTATTTTACCCGTTTTTGTAACATTTTTCACTGATGAATCGCTCCTGTAGAGAAGATACTTATGTAAATGTAATGATATGTAATGTAATGACGTCACTGTCCAGCAAGAAATAAACTATATTAAGGTCGCTATTGGTTATGATTGAATATAATAGTTGTAAACCTGTTGTTATATTTTGTCAAAACCATAAGAACAAAAATAAGAATTAGCGAAATAAGTCAATGTCCACAGTAAATCTCAAAATCACAGCAATAGACTAACATAACAATATGAAAACCACGAGATGGCACATTATTGTATTTTATCCACTGTAGTAAAAAAAATTGATATAACTTTGAAACTTAAGGGTTAGATATTATAAACTTATGTATACATCTCGCAGGGTTCACAATCCACCCGTGGTGGATTGCCTACATGATAATATACTGCTCGCATAATCATAAGAATCTCACGAGCAACGCCAAACAGAATGACTATAATATTATTATTACTTGACTAACTCACTTACTGATAAACGTAGTCTGAACAATGATAGATCGATGCTTGCAATTTACACGGTACATTCGTAAAATCGTACCACAAATTTAGTGTGCAATACTGCAATAAGAAAGAATTTTAAAGTGGTGCTTGAACAAGTTTTTTGAAAATTAAAATGGTCAATGAAAATGTCTTTGTGAATCATATTATAGAATTGGCATTTTTAACGGGCAACGAAGTGCACGGGGTCAGCTAGTATGTATATATGTATTTTATTTTAGCTATAAATCTATAATACATCAAAAAAACATATCATAAAATAAACTTAATGACAAATGCTAAAATGCTAATAGACCGTTTGCACTCAGAATCGTTTTTCGTATACAATGATATAATATCAATGATTTCAAATTTAATACATCCCATATTTATTTAGTGAATCACTCATCTACACCTAAAGTACAGCAGAGCGGTACCCACTTGTCTTTTTTTATATTATTAATACTTAATTATAATAACTAAGGCGCCAATTTTTATGCAATAAAAAAGTAAAAATATGAAAATATACTTACCTATGCTCTTATTTTTGGAAAAATACCTATGTATTAAAAAAAAATCACAAATTCACAAAAAAAAAAAATCGGTATTTTACAATAATTTAATTGATTTGATTTGATTTAATTCGTCTGATTATCTTCATTGTTGTCTTTTTCAAAACAATAAAATTAGATACAAAATATATATTTTGGAGATTATGGCTACATTACCAATTGTAATTTCCAGCTAATAACTTTATCAGTTATCCCTTATTGGACTTATTGATTATAATAACTCTGTATATCAATAGAACTAATAGAAGCTAATAGCTATAATTAGGTGAAATACCTAAAATACATATTTACATCAAAATATATGAAAACATGTAAGATAAATATCTCATTTTATTCAGGTTGTAATGAAACGTGCTTATTTTAAATCAGAATTAAGACATTTGTATTCAATAAAATTATATATTTAGGTACATACAAATCCAAGCTCTAATAATAACAATTATAAATATAATTTATTTTAGATTCTGAACGGAGTGATGAATGTAATGATTCTACAACGATGTGTTTTTTTTTGTTTTGAGTTCGTGACACCATAACTTGTCGAAAAAAATAAATAATGCTTAAATTTAAAACTTTAGGAGTGGTTTCCGTTAGAAAATTGAATATCCGTGGTCATAGGCGCCGTTAGGAATTTTATTAGGGGGGTGCATTTTTCCATAGTATACGGTGATTTCTAATTGTAATAATATGTATTTTATTGTACTTATATTGTTCTATTATATAATATTAGTAATTATTATATATTATATAACAATAATAATTTATATTGTTATTATTTGATATTATAAATATTATATTATATACCTAATAGTATAATACCATTCATTTTTTTTTTTTTTGAAAAGCCAGGGGGTGCAAGTGCACCCCCTTGCACCCCCCTCTCGGCGCCCATGTCCGTGGTGCATAAGAGGTAAAAAGTAAGAAGTTTCCAGTAGTTTTCAAAAAGAATCGGGAAAAACTACAAAAAAGTGACGGAAAAACAGGAATTTTTTGATTCATTTATAGACAACTAAAATGTTCGATTTTTTAAAGTATTTTGTAATTAATGTCGATGAAAAAATGTTCGATAGTTTGATATCCTAAAAAACTTGAAAATTTAATACATAGGTACATGGTTTCTTATAAGTTGTTTTTATTATAATTTTAAAAAATTAAAATAATTAGTCACAATTTTTTTTATAAGCGTTTTAAGTTCAAATTTTTACGAAATATGTCAAAATCTCGTAAATTTGCTAGTAATTTTGTAGTTGAAAATTTATAAAATGTTTATTATCCATACCTAAGATTAAAAAATTTAACACAAAGTTTACCACGAGCTTTCCTTTAAATGACTATAAAGAAAACTCGAAGCGTCATTATATACGAAAAAAATTTATGAGCGTATGAAATTTAAATTTTTACGAAATCTTGTAACGAGAGGTAATGATTTATTCTCAAACGGTTTCAAATATTTGTTAGTGTTCAAAAAGTATAAGTCGTATATATTTTTCATACTTTTACCACTTATTTAGATTGGTATTATCTTTACATAATATAATTGTATAGTACTCAGGTCATTAAACCATAAACTATCTTTTTCACCACCCAGTGGAAAATATATATACATATATAATAGGCTGACAAATCATCACCATTCAGAATCGTTTTTCGTATGATACCTATTATTGCATTCAAGTTTAAAACATTCTTTCTAGTGACCTACTGTATGTCCAAGGTCCAATCGATACCTACTGTACACCAGAGTGTTACCCATTTAACCACTCTTTTTTATTTAACATTGGGAATGGATTCTGGTAGAAAATTGGAATTAATTGCTATTTTAGTGGCAGTGGTACAAAGTACAAAAATCTAAATACTTAGCTTAGGTTTAATTGCTCATTTTTTATAAACTTTTTTTTTTATTAAGTTATGTATCAATACTTGTTTATAGTGTAACCACGTGAATAATAGAATCATTGCATACATGTAGGTAATATCTAAAAATTAATCTACATATTTTGAAAATATAATTGATTTAAGTCAATAGTTTCGTCTTTTAATAAATAAGTATTTATTTATGTTATACTTTGTTAATGGCTAACATTCCTTTAAACAAAGTTAATACCTAATCATAATTTTAAGTCGTTTTTGAAAAAATATAAATCAAAAGAAATTCCAAATCAAACTACACGTCATAAAAGGTATGTAGTAAATTATATTTATGAAGATATTTTAGTGAAAATTAGAAGTTTTATAATTGGTAAAAATATCTGGGTTTTCATCGATAAACGATAGATTCCTCAGGTCGTTGCATCAAAAATATCATTATAGGAACGCATTAGATTCGGTCCTAGCTGGTCGCGTGTTTTTTATTAAACTATGAAGAACTAGAGAAATCAAATCATTTTTTAATCCCTTATTCTATATATAATAATTGTACCTATATATTATGGCCCTAAAGTGTACGACATGATGTTATTTTATTATTTTTAAGCGCCGTGGTACAATGGTAATTACGAATAATTCACATAGAATGATATATACATATAAAGTGGTTGCCGCTTAATGAAATTACTTTGATACGAGACACAACAACTGATAACATAAGCCGATTAACCTTTCAGCAGGCGCGTATGCGCATTTTGTACGACAATTATAGATTTATTGACATAACTTTTATCTACGTATCCCGATTAATACTGGGGTTTTTCCTATTCCACAATGACGTATATGTTATAAACACTTAATAATTGTTATCTAATCTTACGTATTTTTCAAATTATTATTGATGTGTATTTCAGTCAACTCCGTCCGATCGCACGAAATACGTCTCGCGCCTGGTCGTAATAATATTATTTTTTTTTCATACAAATATTCTTCTTTTTATTTATTTTCGTGTATTGCTTTTTCACCTCATTATGGATGATATTGCGCGTATGTTACAAGAATTATCAGACGAAGAAAAAGGAGATAATTTTGAAGATTTTGATAGTGACAGTGATCTTAGTGACGAAAATATTGTTTACGATAATTTTGACAGTGATTCGGAACAGAATATTTCGGATGAAGAAGTAGAAGCAATGTACACAGATGAACTGTACTTTACCGGAAAAGATAAGATTAGTAAATGGCGTAAAACTGAGTTCACCAAGCACTCAAAAACAAAAAAAAATAAT